>JABUQX010086305.1:0-41878 GCA_015478945.1 Trachelipus rathkii | reverse complement strand
TCTAAATTCCTTATCACTTTTAGATGATCAAATAATACATCGGAATCGAAATGATCATTATAATTATGTGGTATCATTTATTTTTGCAGTGCAGGTTGCTGTGATCAACCATTATGAGTTTGCCCATATAGGACAGCGAAAATTATACGCGTTATTAGAAAACCTTGTATGGCACCCCAAATTAAGAGGGATCTGTAAAGACGTTTCTATGTCGTGTCATACTTGCCAATTGGCTAAAATCTCCAACATATTTAATACTCCACCAAAAATAAAGATTAACACTAGATATCCCTTTGAATTGACAGCTGCAGATCTTATTCAATTACCGAGATCGTCGTAGAGGGAATAACTTACGCATTCATATTTATATGAATCACTACAGCAATGGTGGCCGCAGTGCCATTAAAAGTAAACCAGTACATCTCTAGTTTACAGCTGCACTAGAATGTATAATTCCTTATCTTCCGTTAATTTCTTCTAGATTACTAACCGACAATGGTCGAGAATTTCGAGGACCTGTTTTTGAAGACTTTTTACGTTCATTGGACATTTATCATGTGTACACTACACCTTATAACCCTTCATCCAATGGTATTGTTGAGCGAGTCAACCGAACATTATTACAGTATTTGCGTGTTTCTTTACAAGATCCTGCAGAATGGGACTCCCTTTTACACCATGTAATTCTAACCTATAATCATTCAAGACACTCTGAAACTGGTAAAACTCCAGCCGAAGTATTATATCGGGAGGCTCATGACACCCGTCCAAAATTACCTTGGACAAGATTTTCGCAATATTGGGATGAAGGTCATAGAAATTTTCAACCATATGTTATCGATCAACTGGTAGCGTTAAAAATCCGCTTACCAGGGGATCTTACTATCAATAAGTTCAAAGAAAGGTACCAAGGTCCTTTAAGAGTAATCCATGTCAATTCTAATGACGTAACATATGTGGTGGAAGCGATGGACACTGAACGGAAATACCGAGTGCATCATCGTCAATTGAAACGATGGATCTCACCTCCTTTGTACTTACAAAGAACACCCATATTTATAAAATTATTAACTAAACCTATAGTTTTGGAGGAAGACACTTCCGAAGAAATCACTGAAGAATCAATATCAGCATCTCCAGACACGATCACAACTACACAAGCTATAAATTTTGACGATGATTCAGAGGATGATAATGACTTTTTGGGTTTTCCAGATATCCCGAGTCCGGAACTTTTTAACGACGTGGTCTATCACTTAAATCAAAGCGTATTAATAGCTAATTCGTTAAACCAATATTTAGACGAAAGTGACCGTAATGGACATCCTCAAGTGGATCAATTGGATGATAGTGTTAGGATCAGTCATGATCAGATGAGTGATATATCATCTTATTATTTGGGAAACTTATTCATTACTCCGGAACAACTTACACTTAGTCCATCTTTGATAGAGAACTCTCCAAGTGTAACAAATATATCTTCAGATTTAATTCACACTCCTTCTTACATTTCTTATACACCCTTAATAATAACTGATAACAGAGAAGTACTTCCGGTACCAAAACGACAAATAAGGAGGCTTTCTCTGGAAGATGGTGTGTCAAGAGACAGTATTACCGACCTTCCTTGTGAAACAAATATTGCTACTCCATCGCCGAGAACTGAGTTGCCTAAATTAATATTTTCCCCCAGTTGTGATGAAGAATCAGAACCATCCACCCTAACTGAACAGACCATTAAAGAATTTTTAGAATGGGAGAAATCTCCTGTAGCCATTCCGGATCTAGCACGAACGACTTTTAGTAGCAAAAAGAAAGTAGTGCACTGGGCACCTGAATCAATGGCTGTGTCAATTCCTGCTAGTGGAAATGAACAAATTTCAGAAGAAATTGACTTTTTAGAGCCAGTGGCCGCACGTACTCGAAAAAGATCGACTGCTGTGAATTTAGATGAACCTTGGGTACAAACCCGCATTCTGGAAAGGCGTAGGAGAACCGATCAAGACGGTGAATTAAATGAAGATAGCCAACTTGCAAATACGGAAAGGAACATAAATTTGTAAATATATAGCATAGGGACCTAGTTTTACTTGTATTAGGTTAGATTAGGATATTTATGTATGTCTAAAACTTTGTAAACTTATGTATTTAATAAATATTCCTTTGGTTGTTTTTATATTTTAATTTTTTTGACTTTATCTGTGTGTGGAATGAACATTCAACGATTACTAGGTGAGCATCAACTTTTCATTACGCCTCAGAAACATCCGGTACCCTGGAAAACTCTGAGACTATTACTCTACAAATTACCTTTTGAAAACTTACCCTATTATTGTGTTGAGGTTTGAGTTTTAGTCGTTTGTTTGTTTTGTTGTGTTGAGGTTTGTAGTTTTGTTGTTTGGTCGATGTTTCTCGTTTTGGTTGTTTTGTTCAGTGGTTGTTGATAATGTTGCCACATCCCCTTCTATCCGTCATGTTACGACGGGTGGGGAGGAACATGTAGAGATTTTATTATGAGCTTTTGTTGTTTTGAAATGTCTCTGACTTTATGTGCTTTGTCTTTTCAGCATCTTGCCAATGATATAATTGAGGGTTGTTGAGTAAATAAAGATACTCTTATTTTGAAGATTTACAAACCTTGTTGACATATTTTTTTTCTTGAATCCCATGGATTTGGTAAGATGAAAAGTAATACTTATTCTTTTATATTCTTTTATGAAGCAAGGAAAATTAAGATTGATGGATGACGAAGAGAAAGGTCGTTTTTGAGTCTTTCTTTTATGCTTATTTTAGGTCTGAAGTTCTGACTGCATTACCTGATATCCAGTACTCTACATTTCCTGACTATGTTGGATTATCACCAGTGTTTATAACCTTAACGATTGTTAAGGTAGGGCCGTAATAGTAGTTATTTGGTTATTCAGTAGTTTGCATTTTTTTTAAGTAGTAATTAAGTAATAATGTTTGAGAATTTTTTTCTCTCATGAATTTATATAGGACCTAATAATTTGAGGAACTTCTTATTAGAAATTAGAAAATAGAATGTATACTTGTATTGGACTGAATTCTTAAATATCTTATAATTTTCTAATTTTTTTGCTTTAAGGTTTTAGGTTGGGGACCTTTACCAACGCAACTCACACCTATTTATAAACCAGAACTCCTATATGATTCAGGTTGTGGAACATATTTTGGATTCTCCTAAACTTAAGAAAACTCACCTTTCACACAAATCTGTTTAACTACAAGAAACCATTTGTCTAGTCAAAGAACCCAATTATGTTATTAATCTCAACCTTACTGGAGATATTTATATTAAAAACAATTGTGTCTTAGGGATTAATTAGTTAATTCAATATTATCTTCCATGTGTAAACTGTATACCAAACTTCCTTAACAGTGGAAAATTCCTACTCAGCGAGTGGTTAGTAATTCGTGGCATTTATATACATTTCTTTTAGAAATCTGTTAAGAGGATTTGTAATGAAAATTGTGAATGTGAAGATACAAACCGTGACTTAAAAGGACTTCATAATAAAAATTATAACATTTAAAGTGAAATTTTGATTGCGTCAAAGACATTGATTTGAGTCAAGAAACCTTTATAATTACTCAAATTTTGCACCCAATTATTTAAATTTAAGTTTGAGTTTGACACCTATATATATTGAGTGTTTGTTAACAAGAAGCATAGACAAGTATAATATTTTAGATATATATATATATGTGCTTTACCAATATATTTTTTTAATATTTCTTTTTGTGTAATTTAGTTATTTATTTATGTATTTGGTGTGTAAGTATGGTAAGTTAGTTGGTACCAACTGTATTAAAATTCCTGGACTAACTTTGGGAAGACAAAGATAATATAATTATTACCTTTCTTTCTTCCTTTAGTAAAGCCCCAGCACTAGAATGTATATGTATTTTCTTTATTGATTAAAATTGTAAATATTAATTTAAAATATAAAAATTGACTTACTATATGGATATGTATGTGCCTTATTTCATAATATAAAATAAATATACCAGAACCTTTAAACATACCTACCTTTTCTTTTGTGTTTTTTAGTCTTCAGTTGGGTTGCATGTGGACAACTGTCCCTTTCTCACACTGGAGTCTTGTGGACCACACTAAAAGACATTATTTAGTAATAATACTTCTATTTACACTTACTGGCAAGGATATAACCATTCTACTCTCTCTCTTTTTAACAATTAGACCATAATGTACTTAGTATTAACCCCTTTCGTGGTTGCTTGAGGATCTTTGGATTCTTTAACTGTAGTTACAACTATATGAAGGTGTGGTAGTCTTGATACATTTTTTTTATATAATACCTAGTTAAGTATACCATTCTTACAATTACTACACTTATTAACCTTTTATTCTCCCTCTTCGCATGCATCTGTGTCTCTGGTTTTTTTTTTTCTCCTCTCTCTGTGGTGGTTTTATTGAACTCATGCATGAGTGTTGGTATTAACCGGCGCATGTGGATTGTTAAAATATATATATATATTTATATGCATATTTCTTTTGTTTGAGTTTTTAAGGACCAGTGGTTGACTTCATTGCCTGTGTGCTGTTCTTGTTCTGGGCGCTATTTGAGTGGTCTGTGAAGAGGATTGTAAGTGAGAGGTTAAAAATTAAGATAAACTAGGTGGTGTTTTACTTATAGGTAACTATTTTTTTCCTTTGTGCTTTTTTTTTCACCTATCCTGCTGCTTGTTACCCTTTGTTAATGACTTGTTTTCCCTTTTGCATATTACGGCTTGGAATGATGAATGTGCATATAACCTCACCTCATATGGTATAGCTTAAGTGGTCGTTTTCTTACCTTCTTGTCTGGTCTTGGTCTCATACATTGGGTAATATCTTGAAAGAAGAGCTTTTTGGAGGAAGGAAGAGTCATAGTGGATCGAGAAGTAAGTTGTCTGCAACTACTTTTTTTTGGTACGATTTGGCCTTTATTTAGTATAAAACGCTTTACTGTGATTACAGTTCTATTTTGTCCTTTTGTCATAATATCTAACTCTCATCAGTCAGTCAATGATCATCTTATTAACAATATACGATAACCCTAAAATCTTACACCCTAATAATATATATATATATATATATTATATATTATATCAGTATTTTGAATATTTAAATTATATATAAATATTCAAATATATTATTATATAGTTATGTTTTATAACGGTAAGTAAATTGTAAAAAAAAAAATCAAATTTTTTTTGAGTTTGGCAACGTAGTAGCCTCGTAGTCCGAAAGTCGGTCATCGGTGACCGCATGATTTTCAGTACGTTTGGAGCAGGCGATAGGTTGATTTTTACGAAAATTACAAGAATACGTTATTTCTTTTTTCACATTTTTCCCTACATAAGCAATATGAAGCAAAAATATTTGATACGTAGAAAGCTATTATCATAGATGCCAAACACACAAGATAAAAATACTCATTTCAGGCTAGCAAATTGAAGTGTCATGTAGTAAGAGCCTAAAACACGCAACTTCTTCGCCATGCCTGAAGAATTTACTGACTTTCATTTTGTGGCAGTATGAGAATATTATATAGATATAAATCGATACTTTTAGTAGATTATAAAAAAAAATCGCAAAAAATCGATAAATTTTGTCCAATAATATCAATCACAGAAAAGCGGTCACCAGTGACCGCTTAGGACTTAAAGGGTTAAAAACGTTTGTTTTAAAAAACTTTTTTTTTTTAATTAGTCTGCTTTATGTATATGTTAAGATGTTTTTAAAATTATACCAGTAGCAATACCCTTCTTAGGCTAATATTGACTATTAATAATGATTAATATATACGTATATATATTATATATATATATATATTATATATATATATATATATATAATATATATATATATAGTATATATATATATATATATGATATATATATATATAGTGATAGTATATATATATATGATATTTATATTATATATATAATATATATATATATTATGATAAAAAAAAATGGAATAATAGGTGGTTTTGGGGTGGTTGGGAGAAAATGAGAATGGTAGGAAGGTGATTGATCTCTTGTGAAGGGAGAGGTATATGTGGTAAATAATACTTTCTTTTAACACAAGAGTATCCATAAGTATACCAGAGTTGGGGTAGGTAGAGATGGTATCGAGTGAAAGTAATGATTGATTTTGTGTTGGTGAAGATGATGGAAATTGAAGTTATGTGTGTTGGATGTTTAATCAGTGAGGGGTTTAGGATGGGATTATTCGATCATAACGGTGAAATCTTCTAATAGTTGCAGTACTTTGGGACTTGATGGAGTAGGAAGGTGTTTCAAATAAAGTGAGGGTAAAATAAGATTGAGAAGTTTAGTGAAACAAGGTAATAAGGATAAGTTATGTAAGAAAACCTTGCAAAAAATCAGCTGAATGTGAACAAGTTGAAACTGAAAAAAACTGAAGCATTGTTAGCAGTGCAAAAGAAGTATGTGGGGGTGTGCTAAAGTGGAAGAATTGCTAAACAGTGAGTTGGTGAATATGAAGGTTAGGTGTGTAGCGCGTTAAAAGTAAAAAGAAGCGTGTTGAATGTACTAAAAGCAAATGATGAAGTTTCAAAAGAAAGATACTTGGAATTATATAATGAGGAAAAAAGGAATGCTAAAAGATGCATACGTAAGAGAAAAGAAGAGGTATATGAACAGTTTGGAAGGAGGATGAATGGGGACATTCAAGGGACTAGGAAGCTCTTTAAGGACGCGCAAAAGGTTAAGAATTAGAATAAGGGGAACCTGCTTAGAATAATGAATAGGGATGGTGGTTTTGTAACTGAACTGAACGAAATGGATTTGTGAGGGGAGTGGGTGGAAAGAACACTTACGAAAATCTGTAAATATTGGCAGTAATGAAGAGGTGATAGTGACTGTGTGTGTGGGTTTGATGGTGCAAGAAGGAATAGGTATTTTGGGTGAGTGAGAAAGTTGAAGAATAGTAAATCTGCAGGTATAGATGAAATTACTGGTGAAATGATCAAGAACGAAGGCAAGATGGTGATTGATTGGATCTTGAAGTTGTGTAATAAAGCGTTTATGGAGGGTAAAGTTCTGAGGGATTGGAGGAGAGCAGTAAAAGTACCCTTATATAAGGGTAAGGGAGATGAGGGGAACTGTATAAATCATAGGGGAATTAATTTATTGAGTGTTGTAGGGAAGGTATATGCTGGTATTTTGGTCGAAAGAGTGCGCCGAGTGACTGAAGGACTGATTGGTGAAGAACAAGGTGCGTTTAGGAGTAGTAGAGGATGTGTGGATCAAATCTTTACATTGAAGAAAATGAGGGAGAAGAATAAATTGTATTTAGGTTTTATGAATTTGCAACAGGGGTATGATAGGGTTAATAGGGAAGGTCTATGGCAAGTGTTAGTGATATATAGTGTTGGTGGTAGGCTTCTGAATGGAATCAAAAGTATGTATGACGATAGTGAGGCGTGTGTAAGAATAAATGGTGTCAAAAGTGATTTTTTTAGTATTAATAGAGGAGTGAGGAAGGGTTGTGTTATGTCTCCTTGGTTATTCAATTTGTATATGGATGGGGTTGTGTTATGTCTAATTGGTTATTCAATTTGTATATGGATGGGGTTATGAAAGAGTTGAAGGTGGGGGTGACAGGAAATGGTGTAAGAATGAGAGATGAGTGGAGGGTGCCCTACCTATTATATGCGGATGATTTGGTTTCTGTGTGACATAAAAGTGAATCTGAAGATTTTAGTTTGAGAGGATTGGTAGAGAGATTTGGCAGGGTGTGTAAAAGGAGGGGTTTGAAAGTAAACGTTGATAAGAGTAAGGTTTTAGTTGTGAGTGAGGACAGTCCTCTGTGTGAAGTTATGTTAGATGGTGAGCAGCTGGAACAAGTGTCTGAGTTTAAATATTTAGGGTATATGTTGGATGAGAAGGGAACAGATGATGCTGAGTGTAGTAGGAAAGTTGTGAATGCCAGGAAGGTGGCTGGTGCAATTAAATAGTTGGTGAATGTAAAGGGACTAAGTCTTTAGTGCGCTAGGTCTTACATGACGGTAATTGTTGTTACCTGTGTTATTGTATAGTAATGAGTCTGGAATAAGAGGTATAGAATTAAAAGTACAATGTGTTTTCAGATGGACAATCTTTATGGCGTGTTGGTGTGGGTAGAAGTGAAATTAGGAGGAATGAACATATAAGAGTTAGTGGTGTGGTGTGAAATAAAGGGGTAAACGAGAGAATAAATGAAAGTATGTTGAGAAATGGTTTGGGGTGCATGTGGAAGGATGAATGAAGTTATCAGTTTTTAGCGATGTATAGTGGCGAGTGTGTTGGAAAACCCAGCCGGCTGGGAGATAGAAGAAAAAGTGGATTGAGTCAGTAAACGAATGTCTGAAGGACGAGAAATGTGAGTTTTGGCAGAGGCGAGAATAAAGGTGGCATCATAGGTGAATGGCGGTGTTTTTGTGAGGGGGTATGGGGTTGTGGCCCACCTGGTCCAAGGGATGAACCCTTACAGCTGACGATTTACCATAGTGAGGGTCTGTCACAGTCCTGTGAAGCTATAGGGTGGATTTTCTGCTGCGACGAGTTCTCACTAAATTAATGGTACAGAAGGGGGGGTAAGGCTGGGCTTTTCTTTCGATTTTTGTCATATTCTTCTACTTAGTTCTTTCTTTCTGATGCTTGTTTTTCGCATGCTTTAGCCACCAGTCTTGGGGAGGAAAAAGGTAGATGAAGAATATATATTATATATATATATATATATATATATATATTAATATTATATATATATATATATATATAATATATAATATATATATATAGTATATATATATAATTATATATATATATCTATATATTATAATATATATACTATATAATATAATATTACACAATGCTGTTGCGTAAAGATGGGACACCTGTTAAATTTGAAAAATTTTTAAGGTTTGAGCTATTTTGCAACATTGTTTTTCTTAAAAAGTTACATTATGTATATTTAAAGAGCATATCTTTAAGCTATTCAATGGTTATAAAATTATGGCAATAAAGCCGCACATCATATACCATTTGACAAACCAAGATGCAAATGTATTTATCGAATATAGTTTGTATATAATATTCTCTTTTCCAACATGTGAATTTTTTATAAATCATCTTCATCGGAAATACATTTTAATGCCTATGAACAAGTTTTTGACATAAAAGTATTGTAATAGGCTTAAAACAGTAATTATAAAAAGGTAAAAAAATAAAAGTAACTCATTTAATATATTGGCCAACCCTTACTCTTTACAACAAGTTTACATCTTTCAGGCATGCTATAAACAAGGTTTTTTTCAAATCGTTTTCACATATAGCATGAAACCAAGACTTAATAAGACCCGATATTAGGTCCCTTTTCGTAGATGTTTTTTTTTTTAGAGAGAAGTCCAATTTTATTCCAAAGATTCTCTATTGGATTGAGATCCAGACTCTGTGCTGGTCACTCCATATGGGTAATGTTGTTAGCATTGAACCATTAAGTAACCACTTTTGATCGATGACAAGGTGCATTATCATCTTGGAATATAAAATTTGCATCTCCAAACACATCTTTGGCACTGGGAATCATTTTGTTAGTCAAGACTTCAAGATATTGTTTACTATTCATTGTTTTGTTCACAATGTGCAACCTGCCAACATGTGAGGCTGCCATACAACCCCACACCATAACTGATGTAGGATATTTAATTGTTGGTAAAATGCATTATGGTAAAAAAATTCTTCTCCTTTGTGACACCTCACATATTGATTACCAGAATGATTATTTATGCAAAACGTTGACTCGTCACTAAATAAGACCCTTCCCCATTGATCTTCAGTCCAAGTCAAATGTTTTTTGGCCCAGGCAAGTCTTGACTTACGCTGTCTGTCTGTTAGGAGAGGTTTCTTCTTCGGTTTGCAGCCTCTCAAGCCTGCTTCCTTCAAGTCTTTTACATACGGTGCTTGTAGAATCTACATTAACGCCAGGTATTTTCCATATTTCAAGTAGTTCGGGGCTTGTTAGGTGCCTATTAGAAAGAACTGTCCTGCACAAAACACGATCCTCCCTGGTTGTAGATGTTCTTGGGCGACCTGGGCTGGTGTTATAGGCAATGTTTCCAGTTATTTTATGTCTTGCTATTATTCTGGCAGTTGTTGATTTGCTTAAAGATAGCTGTTTAGCAATGTAACATGCGCTATGCCCTCCTTCTAAAAGCTTGACCACAGCTTCTCTCAAGCCCGTACTCACAACCATAGTGGGTGCATTTGTCTGTAAATTAAAGGGAATAAAAATTCCCTTATTTATAGCACTGGAAACTAAACTCTGCCTACATATTTCGTGCATGGCTACCTAAAGCAGTGTTACGATTGGTTACATTGAGCTTCATGTCATTGAGCAATTTTCAATCTGAAATTTGTTTTCTCAAACTCCGTTTTTGTTCAACAAAACTATGATGTGGATGTATTGCCATAATTTTATAACCAATTGGTTTCGAGCTAAAGAGAATTTCATTTAATATATAATAGCATTAATGTACCTTTTACAAGCAATGCGCAAAGTAGCTCAAAACGTAAAATTTTCAAAAATTTAACAGGTGTCCCATCCTTTATGAACAGCATTGTATATATATATATATATATTATATATATATATATATATAATATAAGTATAATATATATTTATATATATATAATATATATATATATTATATATAGTATATATATATATAGGTATAGTATATAATATATATATATATATATAGCGTCGGCAGGGTGACTGTGGACCACTTTAGGTATAACTTCGTCTCGCGACTTTCCCCTAATACACTTTTGGAATTTTTTTTTTCTTAAATTCAAGGCCATATAGTAGGTAATAAGCACAAAAAAAATAATGCAATTCTAATAATAAAAGTTTTATTAAAGTTTTAATAAGCTCCTTCAGCCCTGAACTTCTATGGAGGGGTGAATCGGAGCGCACCATCGAGGGGTGAAATCGGACCATCTTGGTTTTAAAACTCCTCTTTTACGTATAAATTACAATTTTATATTTTAATTTTTAACTTTATAGATAATTATTTATAATATTAAAATTCGTAATAAGTAATAAAAATGTCAATAATGATACATAAAATAAGAATAAAAATAAGGTGGTCCGATTCACCCCTCTCCGCTCAAAAATTGACACTTTTGAATTAGTTTTTTTTATATAAATTGTTTTTATTTTAATTTTTACTTAATATAAGTAACTATTATATTTAAATTAATTGTATGTAATAAAAATGTCAATAATAATACGTAAAGTACGAAAAACTATAGTGGTTCGAGTCACCAATTCATCAATTTTTGCGGCGGGGTGAATCGGACCAAGTTAGGCCCCGAGATTTTGCCACTAATACTGTTTGGAAAGCAAAAATTTACTGTTGGCCCAGTGTTAAAGCAACATACTCGAGTGTTTCACTGAAAAAACATAAAAATGCCATGAGGCATTTTTTCAATTATCAAAAAGTTTTAAAACAAACTCATTTTTCAAAAGTGAAATTCTATTGAAGGCCATTTTATAGCCTCGTTTATTATATTTTTTAAAAATAAAAACTTTTTTTTAAAATTAAAGATGATCTAAATAAAACTTGTAGTACTAAGGTGGGGCTATGAAATGAGTGAAAAAAATTAATTTTTTTTTTTTTAGAGTGGACCGAATCACCCCTCTAAAAAAGGCGGGCCCAGTCACCCCGCCTAAACTATATATATATTGATATTAATATATAATATAATATATATTATATATATATATATTATATTATATATATATATTCATGTATATATATATTATAATATATATATATATATATATATATATATATATAATATATAAAGATAATCAGTGCCATGTGAAAATGTAATAATTATATACGCCTAGAGCAACTAATAAAACTTTATTAAGTACTAAACTCTACTTTATATATTGCATACCTCTTTTAACATTGTATTTACTGTATTTTAATGCTAAATACCCCTAAAACGACTTGATATATATGTAAAAAAAAAGTAATTTAAAAAAAAAAACCAAAAATTTTGGCCTTTGGTTTTTAAAAAAACTAAGTATTTTTTAATCCCATATTATATATATATATATATATATATATATATATATATTATATATATATATATATATATATATATATATATATAATATATATAGCGTCGGGCAGGGTGACCAGGCCCACCTCTTTTAGAGGGGTGATTTGGTCCACTAATAAACTAATATATATATTAGTTTAAAAAAAAAAAAATTCACACATTTAATAGCCACACGGTAGTACTATAAGTTTTATTTAGATCTTTAATTCTAGAGTTTTTATATTTTTAAAAATATATAATAAATTAGGAGGGTACTACAAAATGCCCTTCAATAGAATTTCACTTTCGAAAAATGAGTTTTTTTAACTTTGTTATAAAATGAAAAATTGTGAATGGATTTTAATTATTTTTTCAGTGTATACACTCAAGTATGTTATAAAATGAAAAATTGTGAATGGATTTTAATTATTTTTTCAGTGTATACACTCAAGTATGTTAGCTTTAAACTGGCAAGTAAATTTTTATTCCAAACAGTATTAGTGGCTAAATCGCGGAGCCTAGCTTGGTCCGATTCACCCCGCTGTAAAAATTGATGAAGGGGTGAATCAGACCACCATTGTTTTTCGTATTTTACGTATTGACATTCATTACATATAATTAATTTAAATATAATAAATAGTTACTTATTTTAAGTAAAAATTAAAATAAAAAATGAAATTTATATAAAAAATACGAATTCCAAAAAGTGTCCATTTTTGAGCGGAGAGGGGTGAATTGGACCACATTTTTATTCTTATTTTATGTATCATTATTGACATTTTTATTACTTATTACTAATTTTAATATTATAAACATTTATTATATTAAGTAAAAATTAAAATATAAAATTGAATTTATATATAAAAGAGGAATTTAAAAAGATGGTCCGATTCACCCCTCAATTGTGGTCCGATTAACCCCTCCAAGGTCAGGCTGAATGAGCTTTATTAAAACTTTAATAAAACTTTTATTATTAGAATCACATTATTTTTTTGTGTGCTTATTACCTACTATATGGCCTTGAATTTCAGAAAAAAAAAAATCCAAAAACTGTATTAGGGGAAAGTCAGGAGACTTAGTTATACCTAAAGGGGAAAATTGCACTTTTAAAACACCTTTCAAATCACCGAAAATTTTCTAAGTTCAGAAAAGTTAAAGCCGTTTTCGTTTTGGCAATATTCTTACGAATTCTTACGAAAAATAAGAACGTTCTCAAAAAAATCGTTCGTTTTGTTTCAAATTTTAAGAAAATTGAAGAATATTCTCACAACGTAGAATTTTGACAAATTCCGTAAGATTTGCTATTTCGCTGTCTTACCGAAAAATTTTATTTTTAGGAAAAATTTAAAAAAAAAAATGAAACCAAAAAACAGTTATGAAATTTTTTTTTTTTTTTTTTTTTTACAATGGAATCAATTTAATGAATTTAAGAGTAGTGAGATTGTGTCAAATATTTGCGTGATATTCACAATTTTAATTATCCTTAAAATATTCATTAAAAAATGCAATGATAATGTTTTCACTACGCGGTAGGCCCGTTTTAATTTGTGACACCTGGAGATGCTTCTTTGAATAAAATGGCTTTAATTTTCAGCTTTGCCAATTTTTGATGAAAAGATCTGTTACAATGATGCACTTTTCATTTGTTTTTGTTTTTTTTGTAACAAAACTATTAATAAAATATATATATATATATATATAAATATTATATATATATAATATATATATTTGTGAAATTATATATATATTATAATATATTATTATATATATATAATATATATATATATTATTTAGAGAGAGAGAGGAGATGAGAGGAGAGGAAAGGACGAAGACATCATTTCAAACACTGATTATGATTTTTGTAATGTTTGTAAACAAGTTTATAAGAATAAGAATTCATTCGCGGTCGTTTTGGCACGAAACCGTTCTTAAAATGCGTAAGAATTTGTCTTATCGAGCGTAAGAAAAATGCTAAAACCGAAAACGGCTTAAGTTAAGATAAGTTTTTTAAGAAAATTCTTTAGTAGCAAGCTTCTGAAATTTTGCCAGTAGCTTACCACTAAACAATTTTCTTAAAAAACTTAACATAACTTTTCTGAACTTAGAAATTTTTTTGAACTTCGAAAATTTTTGGTGATTTGAAAGGTGATTTGAAACTGCTATAATACCTACCTAAAGTGGTCTAAGTCACCCGCCAGATGCTATATATATATATATATATATATATAGTATAATATATATATATATATTATATATGTATATATTATATATTATATATATATATAATATATATATATAGATATATTAATATAATATAGTATATATATATATATATATATATATATGTATATATATATATATATCTATCCTCTCCTATGAGACAAATGCCAGATGGTCTACCAAATTCTACCAGAAGTGTGGAGAATTAATCGAGATCAGGCCAAATCAAAGGCTGACATGCCCAGCTACACAAGATTGAAAGTGTACAAATCAGTTATAAAAATAGTTAAAGAGTGTGTGCGTGTGTTCCAGACTTCACCAGTAGAGTACATGTAAGATTGAGCATAGCAGTTAAGTCTGAGGTCAGAGTTGGACATCATTCAACTTCAGGGCAAATTTATGGCTGTAGTGTACAACAATAAATACCATTTTCTATTTATATATAAATATATATATATATATATATATATATATATTTCTATTATATGTCTGTAGATACAAAATATAAATACACAGTTTTATATGATATATATATATATATATATATATATATATATATATATATATATAGTAAAACTTCCACAGGGAAACATTTGAAATAATTTCAATGGTTAAAATTTGATTCAACAGGATTAAGAATCATTAGTAGAAAAGAATAATGACTGGCAAATTAGTAAATAGTAATGGCAATTCTTAGATAACAAATGAAAGAATATCTTAAGCATTTAATACAATGGTCTAACTACTTAAAAAATCTTAATTTTCAAATAAAGAAAAAAGAAATAAAAAAAAAATTCAAATTTTCCTTACCTTCTTTAAGAGCTTCTACACATTCAAATGTTATTTCAAATTGAAATGGATTAAAAAATGGAGATGGATTATCAAGAACCACAACATTAACAATATGTACTTTGGCCATTTCTTAATTCTATATACTTTTAATTTGTAAATTAAAACTGCGAATAAATACCAAAGAATTTAAAAGAAAATCCAAATGCATGGTACAAATATTTTTCTACAGGCGGCTCTGCCCCCAACCTGAGGGTAAGTGGTAGACAGTTTGCTGCTTTGATACATACTAATATATCAACATAGAGATATCAATACTGAGTAACGAAACTGAAGCAGCTAGAATTTCACTCATATCAAGAAATATTGAATGAAAATGTGCTAATTTATAAAAACAAAAATTATAATTATAGTGTAAAGCAAACCATTTAAATGTCAGTTTAAGATTTAATACAAACTGTACGACGGTGACCTATTATAGAATCAACATATTCAAGTATATTTACCTTTATGTGACGTCAATTAGATCCTGATAAATTTAAGTAAAACCTTTGTAACTTTTACCTTAGGGGCAACAACAATTTTTAATTGACCACAGAATGTAGATAGTAACCTACAGAAGAGAACAACAGTCTGTACTATTCTACGTTTTTTTTTTGTAAGACCCATAGATGTCCTAAATTTATGTCAAACTACATGATGTAAACGTGACCTACTGAAAAGTACCAAAAAAAATAAAGTTCATTCCTTAATATAGTTGAATTAAAATTTGAAATTGCAATATACCATCAAACGTTGGACTCTTGTAACTTTTTACGCTGGGCGCAACAGTTTTTCAATTTAATATAGGATGTACGACGGTGACATATTGAAGGATCCAACATAATCAGTATAATATTTACGTTTTAGTTATGATTTTCAATTAGGTCCTGAATTTAAGGAAAACCTTTTAACTATTAACCTGAGGGCAACACTTTAATTTGCACAGAATATAAGTAGTAACATCCAGAAGAGAAACAACATGTCGGTATTATTCATACGTTTTTTTTTGTAGACCCAGTTACGTCCTAAAATTTATGTGCCAAACTGCATGATGATGAAAGACAGTGACTTTTTTAAAAGTATCAACCTAATGGAGATTGAACATATTTAAATGAAAATATCAAGTTTTGAATATAGCAATTTCAAACGTTGTTACTCTTGTACTTCTATTACCTGGGGGCAACATGTCTATTAAATTTAATACAGAATGTAGACGGTGACCTCTTGAAGAGATTCAACATATCAGTTATCTTTTACCTTTTAGTATGACTCAATTTGTCCTGAATTTAAGTAAAACCTTTTAACTTTTCTTCTGAGGGGCAACAATCTTTACTTTGACCACAGAATGTAAGATAGTAACCCACAAAAGAAACAACATGTCTGTATATTTCACGTTTTTTTTTATGAAGGACCCATAGTACGTCCTAAAAATTTATGTCAACTCCATGATATAAGACAGTGACCTACTGAAAAGTACCACCTAAATATGGGTCAAATTGATGGAAAATATTTAAAAATTGAATTTTAGCATCAACATTGTGACTCTTGTAACTTATTTTCCTGAGGGGCAACAACCTTTAAATTTAATACAGAATGTACGACGGTGACCTATTGGAGATTAAAGTACAATAATATATTACCTTTTTAGCTATCGACAAATTAAGATCCTGAAACTTTACGTTAACCTTTAACTTTTTACCTTAGTAGCAACTATCCTTTAATTTTGACCACAGAATGTAAGATAGTACCCTACAGAGAGAAACAACATGTCTGTATGATTTTTACGTGTTTTTTTTAAGACCGAATGTCATGTCCTAAAAAATTTATGTCAATCAACGTGATGTAAGACAGTGACCTACTGAAGTACCAACCTAAAATTATGGCGTCAATTTTGAATGGAAAAATATGACATTGGCTATTATGCATCAACGTTGTGCATTGTAACTTTTTTACCTGGTGGGCAACAGTCTTTCAATTTAATATAGGATGTACGACGGTGACCTATTGGAGAGATCCACTATCAGTTATATGTTAACCTTTTTTGTATAATTTCAAATTAGGTCCTGGAATTAACAGTAAAAACCTTTACATTTGTATCTGAGGGGGCAACAATCTTTAATTACCTTTTTTGTAAGATAATAACCTTCAGAAGAGAAACAGCATGTCTGTATATTTCTACGTTTTTTTTTTTGTTTTAGCCCATAGTACGTCCTAAATTTATGTCAACTGCAGTATTAAAGACAAGTGACACTGAAACGTACCAACCTAACATATGGGTCAATATTTGACATGAAATATAAAAATGGGAATATAGCATCAACGTTGTGACTCTTGTAACTTTTTTACCTGGCGGGCAACAGTCTTTAAATTAACATAGAATGTACGACAGTACCTATTAGAAGAGATGCCAACATTAAAGAATCCATTTGCCTGTATGTTATTCTGAATATCCTGAAAATTTAAGTAACCAACTAACACATTACTGTTTTAAATAAACTAAACACATTCACTCTTTCAATGTATATTAGTATCATACAGAGAGAAACAACATTGTCTGTATATATTCTACGGATTCTTTCGTGTGACCCATATATGTCCTTAAAATTTATGTCAACTGCCATGAGTATAAGCAGTGACCTACTGAAAAGTACCAACGTAAAAAGTGGGTCAAAATATTTGAATGGAAAATACCACAAATGGGAATATAGCATCAACGTTTGTGACTCTTGTACTTTTTTACCTGGGGAACGTTTTTTAAATTAATAAAGGATGTTACGAGCGGTGCCAATAGATCAACATATTCAGTAATAAATTATTTCCTTTTAGTATGGCTCAAATTAGTTGCTGAAATCGTATTAAAAACCTTTTAGATTTTTACCTGGGGGCAACAACTTTTTTAATTTGACCACAGAATGAAATTTTAACCGTCCGAGAAAACAACATGGCTGTAATTTCTTACGTTTTTTTTCTGTAGACCCATAGACGTCCTAAAATTTTTGTCAAAAGAGGCTTAAATTGAGCGATCTACTGATAGTTCATTCCTAAATGGTTTACAGAATTCAAGTCAATATATTCATAGAAGGAATGAGCATCAACGTTGTTTGTATTGAAGCTTTTTACCTGGGGGAAACGGTTCTTTAAAATTTATGTAGAGAATGTAAGACAGGTGACCAATTGAAAGATCCAAACATAATCGTAAATTACTTTTTGTTTGACTCAAATAGTCCTGAAAATTTAGTAAAACCTTTTAACTTTTACTGAGGGGCAACAATTTTTAATTTTGACCACAGAATATAAGATATTAACCTCCACAGAGAGAAACAACATGTCTGTTATCTACTTTTTTTTGTAAGCGACCCATAACGTTTTTCCTACAATTTATGCAACTGCATGTATAGACAGTGACCCCCCCCCCCCCCCCCCCCCCCCCCCCCCACCCATAATGAAAATTTACCAACCTAAATAATCACGGGTCAAAATATGTTAAATATGAAATATTAAAAATTGGATTTTAGCATCAAAACGTTGTTACTCTTGCTAACTTTTTACCTGGGGAACGACTGTTAAATTTTAAGTACGATGTAAACGGTTGCCTATTCGAAGAGACAACATTCAGTATGATATTACCTTTTTGTTGACTCAAATTTAGGCGTCCTGAAATTTAGTAAAAAACCTTTTTAACGTTTTTACCTGAGGTGCAAAATTTTTAATTTGACCACAAATGTAAGATAGTAACTCAGAAGAGAAACAACAATGTCTGTATATTCTACGTTTTGGTTTTGTAAGCCAAGTACGTCCTAAAATTATGTCAAACTGCATTGATATAAGACGTGAACGACTGAAAGTACCAACCTAAAATGGGTCAAATTATTTGAATGAAAAATATGAAAATGGAATATATAGCATCAACGTTGTGACTCTTGCTACCTTTTTACCTGGTTGGGCAACAGTCTTTCAATTTAATATATTTTACGACAGTGACCTATTGAAAGATCCAACATATCGGATATATTGACCTCTGTAATCAAACAAATTATTCCTTGAAATTGTAGGATGTGATCTTAACTTTTTACCTGAGCGGCAACAATCTTTAATATGACCAAGAATGTAAGATATTAACCTCCAGAAGAGAACAAATTGTTGTTTATTCTTACGTTTTCTTTTTGGAGACCCAAGTACGTCTAAAAATTTATAGTCAAAACTGCATGATATAAGACAGTAACCTACTGAAGTACCAACCTAATATGGGTCAAAATATCATTAATGAAAAATATGAAAATTGGAAAAAAGATAGCCTCAACGTTGTGACTCTTTGTTACAGTTTTTCGGGGGCAACAGTCTTTAAATGTAATTTAGAATGTTACGACAATGACCTACTGAAGAGATCCACATATCAGTATATATTTCCCTTTGTATGCACAAATTAGGTCCTGAAATTTTAAGTAAAACCTTTTAAACCCCCACTCCAAAAACTTTGTTTACCTGAGGGGCAAACAATCTTGAATTTGACCACAGATGTAAGATAACTTAACCTCCAGAGATTAAACCACTGTCTGTATATTTCTACGTTTTTTTTGAAGAACCCCATAGTGCTCCTAAAATTATGTCAAACTGCATGATATAAGGAAGTGACCTCTGAAAAGTACCAACCTAAAATATGGGTCAAAATTTTGAATGAAAATATAAAATTGGAATATAGCATCACGTTGTTACTATTGTAACTTTTTCCTGGGGGGCAACATTTTTATAATTAATACAGAATGTACGAACGGTGACCTATTTAAAGTCCACTTCAATATATATTACCATTTCTGTACGACTCTAATTAGATCCTGAAATTTAAGAAACCTTTTAAACACTGCATGACCCTCCAAAATTTTTAAGAGAAATGTAAGATTAGTATCATAAAGAAAGAGAAACACAGTTCGTATATTTACGTTTTTTTCTTTTGTAAGACCCCATAGTAATGTCTTTATAAAATTCTATGGCAAAACTACATGACTGTAGACAGTGACTTACTGAAAAGTCCCAACCTAAATGTATGGGGCTGTGAATGGAAAATATGAAAAATGGGAATACAGCCTCAACGTTGTGACTCTTGTAACTTTTTACCTGGTGAGCAACAGTCTAAATTTAATACAGAATGTACGAGGGTGAACTATTGAAGAAGAGATTTCAAAACAATATCAGATTTATTACCTTTTCTAGGTATCACTCGAAATTAGGTTCCTGAATATTTAAGTAAACGTTTAACTTTTTACCGTGAGGGCAACAATCTTCAATCGTTGACCACAGAATGTTAAATAGTAACCTACAGAAGAAAAACACATGTCTGTATACTCTACGTTTTTTGTAAGACCATAGTACGTCCTAAAATTATATTTCAAAACTACATATGTAAAAGTACCTACTGAAAAGTACCAACCCTAATATGGGTCAAAATTTTTGAATGAAAATCATGAAAATTGGGAATATTAGCATCAACTTGTGACTGCGTGTAAACTTTTTTCTACCTGGGGGCAACAGTCTTTTAATTTAACTAACAAATGTTACGACGTGTGAACCTATTGAGAGAAGATCCACTATCAATAGTATTCTTTTAGTATGACTCAAACTTAGGGTTCCTGAAATTTAAGTAAAAACCTTTTAACTTTTTACCTGAGGGGCAACAAGCTTTAATTTGACCACAGAATGTTAGAGTAGTATGCATACAGAAGAGAAAAACTAATGTTGTATACTTTTACGTTTTTTTTTAGCACCATAGTCGTCCTAAAATTTGGTCAAAACTGCAGAATATAGACAGTGACCGTACTGAAAAAGTACCAACCATAAATTATGGGATCAAAATGATTTGATGAATTGAAAATTTTAGTATAGCATAACGTTTGCTTTGTAAACTTTTTACCCTGGGGGCAACAGTCTTTAAGAATTTAATATAGGATGTACGACGGTGACCTATTGAAGAAAATCCAAATATCGTTCTATTTACCTTTGTGATATGACCTCAAATGTAAGTCCTGAAACTTTAAAGTAAAACCTTTTACTCGTTTACCTGAGGGGCAACAATCTTTAATTTGACCACAGAATGTAAGATAGTAATCTAAGAAGGAAACTACATGTACATCCTAAAATTTATGTCAACTGCATGATATAAGACATGACTACTGAAAAGTACCAACCTAATATGGGGTCAAAATATTTGATGGAAATATGAAAATTGGAATATAGGATCAACCTTGTGAGACTCTTTGTTACTTTACCTGGGGGGAACAGTCTTTATAAATTTATAATAGATTGTACGACTGTGCCTATAGGAAGAGATCACATATCATTTATTACCTTTTTTGATATGACTCAAATTAGGTCCGAATATTAAGTAACCTTTTAAAACTTCTTTATTACCTGAGGGGAACAATCTGTTTAATCTTGACTACAGAATGTTAAATATCTTCATACGAGAGAACAACATTGTCTGTATATTCTACGCTTGTTTCTTTAAGACCCATTAGTACGTCCTAAAATTTATGTCAAACTACATGATGGAAGACACTGACCTACTGACATTTATCTATCGGCGTTTGTCAAAATATGTGAATGAAAATATGAAAATTGGAATAAACTAGCCTCAACGTTGTGACTCTTGTAACTTTTACCTGGTTGGCAACAGTCTTAAAATTTAACACAGAATGTACGCAGTGACCTATTGAAGGATCCAAACATTCAGTAATAGTTACCTTTTTAGTATCATCAAATAGTCCTGAAATCTCCAGCAAAGCCTCTTGTACGTTGTTACCTGAAAGGACCTTTCACAAGATGCCGCACAGCATCTAAAGATTTATGCATACAGAAAGAGAAAACAATTGTCTTATATTTCTACGTTTTTTTTTGTAAGACCCATAGGACGTCCTAAAATTATTTCAAACTACATGATGTAAAGACAGTGACCTACTGAAAGTACAAACCTAAATACGGGTCACATATTTGAATGAAATATGAAAATTGGAATTCATCAGCATCAATCACGGTTGTGGACTCTTGTAACTTTGTTACCCTGAGGGCAACAGTCTTATATTTAATATACAAGTACGACGATGACCTATGAAGAGATCCACATAAATCAGTATATATTACCATTGTTTAGTGATACTCAATTATGTCCTGAAATTAAGGTAAACCTTTCACTTTCTTACCTGAGGGCAACATCTTTAACTTTGACCACAGATGTAGATAGTATCATACGAAAGAGAAACTACAGTCTGTATATTTTACGTTTTTTTGTAGACCCAGTAGTACGTTTCCTAAGAATTATTTGTCAAACTGCAGGCTATAAACAGTGACCTCACTGAAAGTACCAAACCTAAATAATGGGGTCCCCCAAAATATTTGAATTAAAATATGAAAATGGAATTTAGCAACAACGTTGTGACTCTTGTAACTTTATTACCTGGGGGCAACAGTCCTAAAAAAAAGTTATATAGAATGTACGACGGGACTAAGGAAGAAGGAAATTTTCCAACATATCAGTATGTATTACCTTTTTAGTGATGACTCAAATAGGTTCCTGAAATATTAAGTAAAACCTGTTTACAACTTTCTTACCTGGGGCAACAAATCTTAATGTTGACCAAGATGTAGAATAGTATCACAGAAGAAAACAACATGTCTGTATATTTACGCTTTCTTTTGTAAGACCCATAATACGTTCTAAAATTTATGTCAAACTTCATGATATAAACCAGTGACCTACTGAAAAGTTACCAACCCAAAAGCCGGAGTCAAAATTATTTTGAATTAAAATATTGAAATTGGATTATAGCATCAACTTTGTGACTCTTGTTACTTTTACCTGGGGGGCAACGTCTTTAAATTTAATCAGATTGTAGGACGGTGACCTATTAAATGGAGTCCAATATCAGTTTATACCTTTTTATACACTTCAAATTAGGTTCCTGAATTCTAAGTAAAACCTTTTAAACTTTTTAATACTTGAGGGCAACAATCTTAATTTGACACAGAATGTAAGATAGTTATCATACAGAAGAAAAACTACATGTCTGTATATTGTCTACGTTTTTTTGTTGTAAGACCATAGTACGTGCCTACGTTTATGTTCAAACTACATGATGTTAGACAGTGAACCTACTGAAAAGTACCAACCCAAAAATATGGTCAAAATATTTGAATGAAAATATGAAAATTGGACTATGCTCAACGTTGTGGACTTACTTGTACATATTTACCTGGTGCGGCAACAGCCTTTCATTAATATAGGACTGTACGACGGTGCAACCTATGGAAGGATTTCCAACTCAGTAATATCATAACCTTTTTGATATGATTCAAATCAGGTCCGAAATTTAGAAAAACCTTTAATTTTTACCTGAGGCAGGCAAACATCTTTATTGACCACAGAATGTAAGGATTAGTATCATACAGACAGAGAAACTACATGTCTGTCATATTTCTACGTTTTTTTTGTTAAGACACATAGTAGTCCTAATTTATGTTCAAACTGCATGAATACTAGACAGTGAACCTACTGAAAAAGTACCAACCAAATATGGGTCAAAATATTTTGAATGAAAATATTGAAAATTGGAATATAGCATCAACGTTGTGACTCTTGTAACTTTTTACCTGGGGGCAACAGTCTTTTAATTTAATAGAATGTACGACCGTGACCTACTGAAGAGATCCAACATATCAGTACTATATTTCCTTTTAGTATGGCACAAATTAGGTACTAATATACAACTAAAACACCTTTTAACTTTTTTAACCTCAGATGCAAAATCTTATTGACCACAGAATGTAAGATAATAACCTCCAGAAGAGAAACAACCATTTCTGTATATTCTACGTTTTTTTTTGAAGACCCATGTGACGTCCCTAAAATTATGTCAAACTGCATGATGAGGGACAGTGACCTACTGAAAAGTCCAACCTAAATATGGGAAATATTTGATTGAAAATATAAAAATTGGAAGTATAGCATCAACGTTGTACTATTGTACTTTTTACTGGGAGCAATCCCCACTCGCCTCGCTGTGCTGGAACGGTCATTATATAACCTTGTGTTTACTTTTAAATTTTTACGCAAATAGAATACGCGCATTCCTGGGCACCTCCACCGGTACCTACTTGAAGGATCAACATATTCAATAATACTATTACCTGTTTGTATGACTCAAATTAGATCCTGATTTAAGTAAACCTTTTAACTTTTTACCTTAGTGGCAACAATCTTAAATTTGACAACCGAATGTAAATGTATATAAAAAGATCGAGAACAACATGTTGTACTATTCGTACGTTTTTTTTTTGTAGACCCATAGTAGTGTCTTTAAAATTTATGTCAAACTACACGATGTAAGACAGTGACCTACTGAAAATACACACTAAATATGGGTCAAATATTTGAATGAAATATGAAAATTGGAATATAGCAGCAACGTTGTGACTCTTGTAAACTTTTACCTGTTGGGCAACAGTCTTTTAAATTAACACAGAATGTACGACGTGACGCCAATGTAATCAATTTCAACAATCAGTATATATTACCTTTTTAGTATCACTCATTTAGGTCTGAAAATCTTTAAGTAAAAACCTTGTAACTTATGTTACCTGAGGCCGGCAACACTTCATTTATTGACACAATGCTAAGGATTATACATAAACAATAAGAGAAACACATGTCTGTATATTCTACGTTTTATTTTGTAAGACCCATAGTAAATTCTACAATTTTATTTCAAAACTACATGAATGATAAGACAGTGACCTACTGAAAAGTACCAACCTAAAATATGGGGTAAAATATTTGAGTGGAAATATGAATTGATATTTTTACAAACGTTGTGACTCTTGTAACTTTTTTACCTGGGGCAAGCAGTACTTTTAATTTATTAATACAAGTGGTACGGCGGTTGACCCTATTGAAGATCCATATAATCATATATTCTACCCTTTTAGATATGACTTCAAATTAGGTCCCTGACAACTTTCAAGTAAAACCTTTTTAACGTTTTACCTGTAGGGGCAACATCTTTAATTTGACCACAGAATGTTAGATAGTATCATACAGAAGAGAAACTACATGGTCTGTAATTTTACGTTTTTTTTTAGACCCAAGACGTCCTAAATTTATGCTCAAACTGCATGATATAAGAATGTGACCTACTGAAAAGTACCAACCTAATATGGGTCCAAATATTTGAAGAAAATATGAAAATTGATATATAGCATCAACTTGTGACTCTTGTAACTTTTTTTACCTGGGGGCAACAGTCTTTATTTATATAGGATGACGACGGTGAACCTCATTTGAAGAAAATCCAACATGATTATCTATCTCCTTTTTAGTCATGGGACTCAAACTTAAGTCGCTGAAATCTGTAAAGTAAAACCCTTTTAACTTTGTTACCTGAGGGGCAACAATCTTTAATTTGACCACAGAATGTAAGATCAGTAGTCATACAGACAGAGAAAAGTGTGAAAAACTTACATAGTACACTCCTCAAATTTATGTTCAAACTGCATGATATAAGACATTGTACCCTACTGAAAAGTACCAACACTAAATTCAGCTTTTCAAATATTTAATGAAAATTATGAAAATTGAATAGCATCAACGTTGTGACTTTTGTTACTTTTTACCTGGGGGGCAACAGTCCTTTTAAATTTAATATAGAAATGTAGACGGTGACCATAACGGAAGAGATCCAACTATCAGATGGTATTCCTTTTTAGCTCTGACTCCAAATATAAGGTCCTGAAATTTAAGTAAAACCTTTTAACTTTTTTTTACCTAGGTGGAACAACTTTAATTTGACCACAGAATGTAAAATAGTATCATACAGAAGAGAAAACAACATGTCTGTATATTTCGTTTTTTTGTAAGACCCATAAGTACGTCCTAAAATGTAAAGCTTCAAAACTACATGATGGAAAACACTGACCTACTGAAAAGTAACAACCTAAAAATGGGAAGCAAAAATATTTGATGTGAAATAATATTAATGACAAATGGCCTCATAACACACCTACCAACACACCACACACACCCACAACACACACACACACACCCATTACAAACAACCAAACAAACACAACACAACTCTTTAACTTTTTACCTGTGGGCAACAGTCTGTTAAGATTTAACACAGAATGCTACGACGTGACCTATTTGAAGAGATCCAACATATCGTAATAGTAACCTTTTTTGTCATACTCAAATCCCTCCTTATTTTTAAAATAAAACCTTTTTTAACTTTTTACCTGAGGGGCAACAAATCTTTAATTTGACCACAGTGCTTCCCTGAGCATACAGAAGAAGAAACAATAATTGAAACCCAATTCCCTGCTTCCCTGAAAGTACCTGAAAATTGTATTTCAAACTTACATGATGTAGACAGTACCTACTGAAAATTACCAACCTAAATATGGGTCCAAATATATTGATGAAAATATGAAAATTGAATATAGCATCAACGTTGTGACTACTTTGTAAACTTTTTACCTGAGGGCAACCGTTTTTAATTTAATATACAATGTACGACGGTGAACCTATTGAAGAGGAGTCCAACATATCCAGTTATATTTACCATTCTTAGTAATGACTCAAATTTAGGTCCTGAAATTTAAGTAAAACCTTTTAACTTTTTACCTGAGGCAACAGTTTTTAAAACAGAATGTATGATAGTATCATACAGAAGAGAAATACATGTCTTGTATATTTTACGTGTTTTTTTCTGTAAGACCCATTAGTACGTCCTAAAATTTTGTCAAACTGCAGATATAAGACAGTGACCTTACTGAAAAGTACCAACCTAAATATGGGTCAAAGAACTTGAATAAAAAAATTGAAATTGTTTAATATTAGCATCAACGTTGTGACCTTGTAACTTTTTACTGGGGGCAACAGTTCTAAAATTTAAGTAATAGGAATGTACGACGGTGGAGCCTTAAGCGAGAAGAATCCAACATAGCAATATGTAATACCTTTTAGTATGACTCAAATTAGGTCCTGAAATTTAAAGTAAAACCTATTAACTTTTTACCTGAGGGGGGCAACAATAATTTTAAATTTGACCACAGAATGTAACATAGTACATACACAAGAGAAACAACATGGCTGTTGTTCTGACGATTCCTATCTTGGACTTATGTTTGCTTCCTTTCATTTATCGTTCAACGTTGATTGATATTAAGACAGTGAGCCTACTGAAAGTACCAACCAAAATATGTTACGGGTCAAAATATTTGAATAAAATATGAAAATTGGATATAGCACATCAACGTTTGTGACTCTTGTAAGCTTTTTAACACTCGGGGGGCAAACAGTCGTTAAAATTAAATATAGGATGAAAGACAGTGACCTTTTAAAAGAGATCCAACATATCATATATATTACCTTTTTATTATCACTCAAATTATCATGAAAATTAAGTTAAACCTTTTTAACTTTTTACCTGCAGGGGCGAACAATCTTTAATGTTGACCACCAGAATGTAAGTAAGTAGTCGCATACAGAAAAGACATACATGTCTGTAGTATTCTACGTTTTTTTTTAGACCCATAGACGTTCTACAATTTATGTCAAACTACATGATGTAAGACAGTACCTACTGAAAAGTACCAACCTAAATATGGGTCAAAAATATTTGAATGAAAATAGAAAATTGGAAAGGGTTATAGCATTCCAACAGTTGTGCTTCTTGTAACTTTTTACCTGGTGGCAACAGCCTTCTCAATTCTAATATAGATGTACGACGGTGACCCTATTGAACGTAGATCCGAACATATCAGTATTATGAAAACCTTTTAGTATCGATTCAAATAAGGTCCGGAAATTTAAGAAAAACCTTTAACTTTTACTGAGGGCACAATCCTTTAATTTGACCACAGAACATGTAAGTACTGTGTCTCTTTCTAAATGGTACTGTCCCACATATGTACTTGCAGGTTACATAAATTAGCGAAGTGAACACCTAAAAATAACCTGATTGTTCACGTTGTGTTTAATTTTAAGTTCCTCTTCTTGATATGATATCGATCTCTATTTTTTTTCTCGATAAGAAACATCTAATCTAAGTAAATCTTACAGTCTTTAGTCTGTACTAAAATCATGTTGTATTTAGATGTTCATATACTAGCTGCTCTACCCTACTTCCTTTTCACTTTTGTGCAAATACTTCTTTTGCTACAGTATCATTATAAACCGTTAGCATTCTATGTGAAGATTCATGATATCCGTCAAAACTCTGCTATAATGTTTTTCTAGTAAAGGTTTACGAGGAGGAGGTTACGAACAAAAAATTAATATTAACTCTTTTCTATGTTTTATTTCTGTATAATGTGAGAAAAATATAGAAAAAAATAGGAAAAAAATACATAAAAAGAAAAAAAAGTATGAGTTTGATAATTATTTTATATATACACGTGCATAATGAAAAAAAAAAATATATAACTTTATTTCTTTTATATAACTAAACTCTTGGGATTACTATTCCCTAGATCGGTACTAAATAAAGTCCCTTATAAATACTATAACTGTCTTAAAAATTAAAGCCATTGTTTATAATATAAATATTGTTTATATTTGTCCTTGTTCAGATGCAAAACTCTGCCTTCATTTTCATTATATTCACCATGCTTTATTTCGCTTTTCATGTTTATATTTAGGGTAATATGTTATCGTACTTCTCTTTAGATTCATTAAATAGCCTTATAACCTAGTAAGCAAACAAAAGAAAACACCCATCATCAAATCGGTCCAACATTATCTTAAGCTATGAAGTGTTTTCTTTTTATTTTTGCATATTTGTGAAAATTTCCAAAATAATGACTCCGCGTGCGAACAAATTCAAATTAGGTTACCTCACCTGACATAAATTCATATGTATAAGATAAATCCTTTTAAATTAATTACACTCCTCAATAGCGATATCTAAGAAGGGCATTGATACAATCGTTATTAATTATTTAAAATTATATTGAAGAATTATACACCCTTCTCTCTACTCAAAGAAATACTCACTTGATATATTACTACTTTCTAATATATTCTAACCACGGAACTTCCCACAGGAAGAGAATGACCAAACATCTAAATTGCTGTTATTCTACGTCTGTTTTTTGGAAGACTCTACAGTAGTACTATATATATGATATATATATATATATATTTATTGATATAGTATTATATATAGATATATATATATATATTATATATTATATATAAGTATATATACGTCCTATTAATATATGATTATAGATCCTCAGTGTATGATCATTCTACTTGCCATATAAATATATATCTTCATTGTACATTTACCTTGATGAATTCCTATGAAGTTCTTATTCCCTATCACTTTAAACGATGAACAGTGAGTGGAACACCCTAAATACTCGCGTAAAGAGTACCACCTGAAATTAAATAGTGGTATAGGACATATAGTTACATATCACTACCCTTCTTTCTACATCACTTAGTTCTGATTTATAAACACTATGTCCTTTTAAAAAGTGAATAATTACCAACAATAACCTTACTATTTAATCATTTTAAGCCCAAGTACTCTAGTGTTTTTCGTAATATAAAGCTCACTTCCTAACGATGAAGGTAGCTTCATGATCTAGTAACATTGTGTTTCTCAGTCTCGCTCTAATGTGTGCGTGCATGTGTTCAAATAACACTCCAGTTCTTTCTTAGTTCATTATGTTTCTAAATCCTCAAGTTTCCTAACAGAATTGTGGCTACCAGTCCTTACGCAGTGGGAAATTTTCTTGCCTATACATAATTTAGTTACGTATAAAATGATGGAGTGAGGTGAGTCTGATACACCATCACCCATATCACGCGTGTAATCATGAATATCACACGAAACTACTCAAATCATATTCCTGTTTCCACCCTATTTCCAATAATAAACAACATTATTCTATTTCGTCTACTTGTATTCTCCTAGAACACACATATAGATATAGTGAATCTCCCCTGACATCGAACAAGTTTTCTGAGGTTTTTATATATACCCACCCATATTTTCTACTTACACACAATTAATATGTGATCACCCTGAATCGAGTTCTGAATTTTTAGTCCCAATATTTACGTTTTGAATCAAGAATGTGTATTGACTACAAATCAATACCATTTTACTTACCTATCTCACATTTTAAAATCACTAAAATTGAAAAACTCTACTGTAATTGATATACCGATATTGCCTTCATTTCTAAATCATACATACACTCAGTTTCCATACTTTATAAAGTCACCCAAAATTATATGGGATAATCAATTAGATTTTACAAATACTTCTTTGGGGTATCACCAAATCTTTTTTCTTAATTGCCCATTGTATCCTATGCTTTTGGTTCTCTTATATTTGTTGAAATAACAACGTCCTGTATTCTCTTTCCCATCATCTTCAAAAGAATGAACAAAACCAAAGACAAATCTCAATCTATACCTATTACTGCTTATGTGTGTAAGTCCTTTTTGTAACCCTTTAGCTAATCGTCCATAATCTAACGTTCCTTTACCCGGGAATAGATTAACCTTTGTTCGTTTTGTTCCTCGCAGGCTTTGTGCTCTTGACAATACTACTAATACTACTGACAATGGCCACGATATAGAACTTTATGACATTCCCCCTACTCCTACTCCAATTTCATACAACCCTTACTATTCTCCATTTTCACCTGCTCTTCATCTAACAATCTATCAATCATACGAGAAATAGATAGGAGGGATTCCCTGATTTTGCCGACGGGGATTAATAAGGTTAGTTGGTTATTTAAAATTACGGCTTTAATAGGTCAAAGGAAACCTTTGCCAAATGCCTATTTCTAGGAGGGGGCCTATTTCAGGGCAATGACTGCAAATCTTTCCTGCTAGATAATGACGTCACTAAAAACTTGACGTCATTAAAAACAAAAAGCCGTTCTTTAGTCTGTTTTTTTGGTCAGCTTCATTAAATGGAGATAAAATTGGTGTTCTGTGTTTTAAATTAAATATTGTTGATCATTTTTCCTTTAATTTTTTAAATAGGTTTTTAATTAAACGTTTATTATTTTAGCAATCTTATGTTAAATCAAATTCATACTTATAACTTACTATGTTTTATAATAAATATTAAAGATATATATATATTATATACTATAATACTGATATAATTTAATGTGCAGTATAAGTGTAATTCATTTCATTAAGCTATTCACCTGTTCTAAGGATTGCCACTCAGCCCTCTTGCTTAGGTATTAATTATTTAGCTGAACCTGTTATATGTAATGATTAATATATATAATATAAATATATATCATATATATATATTATAGTATATAATATATATATATATATTATATATTATATTAATAATATATAATATTTACTTATATAATATATATAATTTAAATTTATATTTAATATATATATATATATATATATATATATTTAGGGGATTGATTATAGCCTAGATACCCAGGTAAAAGAGCTCTAAGATTTACTCAGATACCCGATACCGATACTCTATAAAATTTTTTTATATGATAATATCATATTAGTAAATGGGTAGCCCACGCATTAGATACAAACTTGTTTCTCTCTCCGAGATACCGATATATACCGATACCGAACTTTAATAATATAATATAAATATAGCTCAGTGCATAAGTTAATAAAATTCTTTAGAAAATTTTCCTGTACTGAGCGTAGGTAATTCTTCTAGGATTGCATTCACACATTAAACTGTTCTATACCAATACTTTAGTATATAATTTAACAGAGTGTGGTTGTGCCCAGTTATTATATATTTATTTTTATTATACATTCTTAAAAGTATCTTAAAAGTAATAATAATATCTCATTATATTAATAACTGTTTACTTATATGTGTTTATATTAATAAAAATTATTCCATTTCCATCTTCCAGTAAGTGATTCTACCAAAATGAGTTTGCTGAACTTATGTCTTTTATGTTTTAACATATATATTACAATTTACTATAGATTACTATTAACTTACTTTAACTAGCTACAATATAAGAAATAAAAATAATGAATGAAGAAACCTCAGTAGCATGAAAAACAAAATACAAAACGTAGAACAAATCTAGCGTAATAATTATATAATCATATAAGATTAAATTAACGTTATTCAATACACAATTCAAAAAAATTCTCAATTGTGATGCAAAAACATAAGCTTTTCACTAGTATCTGGCGAGAGCCTGTTTCCTTTTTGGGGTTTACATTCCCCACCTACACTAAAATACGCTCGCTCTCGACTGATGAGGAGGGACTGATAATATTTGCTTGCAAGCCCTGATAAAAATGGAAAAACCTTGGCCCATTTCTATGCCACCACATGAAAGGAATTTCTTTCTGTATAGCGCATCTCCATGTTTTCGGCAGAGCTTCATTCTTCCTCTTTCCCAGCATGTATCTAATTGAAATTTTGAATTATCCTTTTCATTCATTTGATGACTGTACTTTTTACAGTTTTTTCGATGATGGTTCACATTGGGGGTGATGATTTTATTGAGAGTTAAATGAAGGATTGTCAGAGGCAATTATCTTAGCCCATGACTAGTTATCTCAAATGCGCTCTAACAATACCTGAAAACCTCTTCTCTCAGTAGTGTTTATTTGCTTGAAAAGCCACCATTCACCACTATCAGTGCGGTTTGCAGGTGTTGCTGATAAGGCGGCTTCCCTTCTTTTGTAATTCTTTTTTTTTTTTTTGTCACGCGGCAAGCTCCTCCGGTTATGCCATTTAATTGCATTCAGAAGAGGTTCCCACCCATCGGATGCTTCTGACTCTTTCTTGTGGGTTACAGCTAGGTGATGGAATTCCTTATTATGGATCTTTTCTATATATCTCGAAACTAGTTATTACACAATGTAACAAAAATTTATTTTTTGTTTCTAATGATGTTTATCGTTTTTTTTTTATTTATACTCAGTGTTTTATGATCAACTTCATAATATGTTTTTAGTATCTTTAGATCGAACCGTTTTTTAATTTATATGTTACGACGGCAATTAAAAAATAATTTATGGCATCTACTCATTTTTTAGCGTCGTTTAACCGGCATTCGCCGCTAACGATTTAAAAAGGTCAGTTGGCCGATGTAATGTTTGTGTGGGGATGCATTTGCTTGAAAATCCTGTAATAATATATAATTATTATAATAATAAGAAATATATTAATAATCTTTATAAATAAATACAATTGATTAAAATAATAATTAATTAATATAAATTTAAAATTAATAATATTAATAAAATAATTAATAATAATAATTCTAATATATAAATTAATATATATTAATATAAATAATATATGAATAATAAATTATAAAATAATTAAATAATGATAATAGTATGATAATGATTTTGATTAACATGATTGAATAAAAATGTAATTAAATATTAAATAATAATTATAATTAATATATAAATTAATAATTAATTAAGATTAATAATAATTAAATAATTATTTAATTTAATATTATAAATATATATATATTAATTAAATATAATAATAAATAAATTTAAAATTATAATTATATAAATATATTAATAATAATATAAATAATGATAATAATAATTTACACAATTAATGAGTATTATATAACTAAACATTAATCTCATATCAATGACTCAATAGTAAATAATTATATAAATTTATGTATAAGGTGAGGTACCAAACTTAATACTTTATATAATTTAGGACAGGGAGTAATAATATATAAACATCTTGTAAAAATGCAGTAGACTGTTAAAAGTTATAATAATAATGGTGTCAAGAATCAAATTTTGTTATGTGTTAGATTATGTATTTTCGTAATCAGTTCTTAAGACACACTTTCCACCAAAATTGTGCAGGAATTTAAAGTAATTTGAAATGCGATGAACATAATATGCCTCTAACTTGAGGTATATAAGAAAGCGCTCAATTGAGTAGATTAAGGTAGAAGACACTGAGCCTACAAGTTAATAGTGTGGAAGTTGCAAAAGAACCCAGTAGAAAAAGAGAGAATGATGGAGCTTAGAAGAACAGAGAACAATGAGCGTATTAGGCTATTCCACAGGAAGTAAGTATGCAGAAAGAGGCCATGCGAAAGTAAGCTACTATGAGTGACTAGGCCACTTCTGAATAATTGATAAATGGCAAAAGAGTATAGAGAAGGCAATTAGTCTTCCATACCCAGATAATATGCGTCATCAGGAACCCAATTCCTCAAGATGGAAAACTACCCTGTACATCACGCACACATCTGTAAGAGTAAAAAGATGTTTTAATTAGACGTCATGAACATAAATAAAAGAAGAAATGCTTTTAGATGATGGACACTCATTGATAACTTGCTTATAAAGAATGACATTAGTTCCTTGAAATTTGAAAAGAAAAGAATATAAGTCGATAAAAATTTAGAAAATATGCCTAGGTGTGATCTTCCGTTAAAGTATTTGTAAACGGTTAGTTTTGTGATACTACTTGTTATGTTCCGGGAACCTGTGTAAAACATAAACTCCAAGCGAGCCCCTAGCTGCCTACAAAAAGCCTTATCGATAACGAGATACGGGACCGACGTAGTAGAAGACAAGAATAACTATTGCCTGCCCAGATTACCCGTACTGCCGCCGTCCCCCACTGCTGTCGACCTCTCCTAAGTGCCATGCTTCGGGTCATCCGCGAAGTATATTATAATCATCTGAATTCTCACCCAGTAAGAATCTAAGCTCTCAAAACCAAGATACACCAAGGAACGAGCCTCTGAAATTTTTAAAAAAGAATTATATAAAATAAATTAAAAAAATTTTAAATTAAAAAAATTAATTTAAAACGTACGCCTCATCTGACCCTATGGAAATTATAATTTAGCATTTATTTTACCATCTATTGTAAATTATTTAATAAAATAATTTAAAGTTAGGCATATTTATTGTAAATTTGGTAAATAGTTGAATAACAAGTAAAGAAAAGTAGGAAGTAAAGGAGAAGAAAAAAAGATTTCGATAAGAAAGTTATATGCCCTACCCAACAGTATAAAGAAGCCAAGAGATGGCAGGAGAACCAACCAAAAAACAAATGAAGTAAAGAAAGAGTAATTCAGTTTGAGCAAAGAGCAGACTTAAGTTTTAAAAAAGAGAAGAAAGAGAAGAATAAGCAGAAAGTAAGCATAATGAAGTTTTTGTAGATTGTAAGAGAAGAAGAAGAAGGAAGAGAAGAAGAGGAAAGAGTATATACGGGAAGATTAAGGTGGATGTAATTAAGAAGTCGAAAGAGAGTGGAAGGAAGTGCGTGTATTAAGATTATAGGAAAAACTTAAATGCCACTGGCATTTTTGGGAACTTTTTTTTCCCAAGAGGCCAGATTTAAGTATAGAAAGATAGAAAAAGAGATGGAAGGAAAGGAAGATAGAAGACAAGTTTTTGTTTAGTAAAAGATTAAGCGATAAAAGAAGAAGAACGTGAAAGAGAAAGTCGGAAGCAAGAGCGAAGTGCGTTAAATGGGTCTCATAATAATTTTACATTGTTAAAATAATTTTATATTTTTATATTTTTTAAAAATAATAATCTTATTTTTCTTTGTCAACTTTATTATTTCAATTTTAATATTTTTTAATAAGTATTTTAATTATTGTGAAAATCTTATTAGTAAAAATAGGATCCGTTGGATATTTTTGGGAATTTAAGACCTTCATTGTAGCAAATAAATAAGGGAACATTGAATTTCTGAGAAACACTCATTATAATATAACCATCCAGTAGTTATCTTTTTTTGTTTGTTTTTTTTTTTTTTTTTTTTTTGATTTTTTTTTTTTTTTTTTTTTTTTTTGAAATATAATTTGTGTAATCGTAATAGTTAAGTTTTGGGTATTCTTTTTTTTTTTTTTTTTTTTTTTTTTTTTTTTTAATTAATTTTTGTTTTGTTTTATCTTTTCTTTTTTTATGAATTGTGTTTGTTTTAAGTTTTGTGTAAACTTTTCGTTACCTAATGTGTACTTCTCCAAGTCCCACACCCATGGGAGAGGAAAAGGGCTGTAATCTTCGATTTTCATCTTGGAAAGCCCCATTAACCCGTGGTAATTTCTCATTTTGGAAGAGCCAGTTGTTCAATACCCACTCAGCTAAGACAACTGAGGAGGAATGATGTTAGATGTCAATAGGAAGAAGGCGTGGGTGAGAAATAGCCCACTGAGAAAGAAGATTGAGAATATATTTATTAGCCTCTTATATGATAAATTATTTTTTAAAATTAGCGTTTGATTAAGGGATGGAGGGCAATTCCTTGTGGACTCTTTTAACGATTTGAAATAGAAATTATGTTCACTATCGGCCAGTAAGAATATTTTTTGGGTCCATATGACCAGTCCACAGGAAAAATCACTCACTGAAAATCAAACTTTTGTAGAGGGCAAAAAGATAAATAAAAGCCATCATTTTTCTGGGTGTTTTATATAGTCAAAATTCGTCCTTGAAATAATATTCCCAGAATGTTATTCTTATTTTGTGTCCAAACTTGATTTTTAGTGGTGTCTGCAAATAATTTACATTTGTCTTCTGGTCATCTTTGCCCCGTTTAATCAAATAATTCGTTTCCGGGACCAAGCTCTCATAAAACGGACAAACTATAATAATTCCTTACAGCCCTAAACAAGATTATGGAATGATATCAATCGCCCGCTTAATATTTAAAATGTGTTAAAATTTTGCTTCACTCTGCTTTCCTTAAGGCTTTTGAAAGGCTCGGCGATAGTAACTATTTTTTCTCTATATTCTATGTAGGCACCCATAGGAAGCACCGGCGATGTCATAAATTTCTAATGGTCTTTTTCAGATTTGCCAAATTAGATACGAAATAGTTTGTAGTGGAATTTTGTAAATAATTAATCAGAAATGTGTTTTTTTCATTTGAATGAAAGTGGAATAAGACTAGGAATTGTCACCTATTCAGGGCATGATCTCAATTTTTAGATTTGGGACCCCATTTTAGCCCCCACCTGAAAAAGGACATCAAGATCGGTCTTATCAACCGATGTTGGTATTAAACATCCCGAGTTAGTTCTTGCTCTTGTTCCTCAATTACTTTTAATTCATCCTATTTTGATGGATGATTTGTCTCCTGTGTCTCAAGGTGGAAAGTCGATGTTGTACTCTGTTTATCCTTTTTTTAATGGTCGGTAAATGATCTAGGTAAGGCTATATATATTTCAAAAAGATTGTGGTCTCATTTAATTCTCTCAAAAAAATACTCACACTCGTTTTTTGACTGTGTATATTTGCGTTAACTTTTTGAGCTGTAGAATCATTCCAAAAACCCAGAACCAGAGTATTTTTTGCCTCATAATCAGTAGAACTTTAGGTAATTCTCTGAAATCTCTCTCTGACCAACTGAGATGAACGGGTTCAAACATTTGAAATATGCATAGATGCGCGCCCCATGATATTATCTCTGACTCACAGAGACAAGCTAAGCTAAGAGTCTGCTCTTAACTGCATTTATTTTTTTATTCGCAACTGTTTCATTTTGCTCACATGATACTGATCATACGACTTCTGAGGATATCAGACTATCAGTCAGATATCCACAATTTAAATGGTTTTGTTCGTTGCTGCAGCTCCACGCTGTCGCACATTTGTCCATGAACCGCCTTTCTTTATATTTGGAGTATGTGTTTGAACATATGAAACAGTTCTCCACAGATATTCAGATTTTTTATCTGTTTAGGCGGAACTCAGTGGATGAGTAGATTTGTATCAGGCGTGCGATATTGTTGTTAGTGGGTGCGTTCGAAGAAGTGGGACAGTGATTAGTGAATCAAAAGTAGATATTCAATATCTAAAATCTTAAATGAATGTATTCTCCAGTTTTGAAAGTTCTTGCCCTTCATTTTAAGGCAATCCTGTAGATATTAGAAAATTTTAATTTCGAATATTCTATTTTCATTTTGAATGCTTTAAGTCACTTTTGAGTTTTTGTCATTCAGACTCATTCTATTAATGTCAATTTTTCTTCGATTATAATATTATTCCCAACTAAAATTATTTAAAATTAAAAGAATATACGCATTAGTGCACAATTTAGTGTTTTAATAAATAATATCTTACTGAATATAGATGGTTAATACAAAAATAAACATATAGTAGTGCTTAAAATTAGACTGATAATAAAAGAAGGGTCCTTATACATCTGAGCGCGCAGCAGTCTGCCCGCGACACCTATACCTCCTAACCTCATACTTGTAACAGTAAATTCAATTGATATGATCGGAATAAAAGTGTAGAAGAAGAAAAATGGATAAGTATCTTGGCCTACATATTTGTAATTTTACTCATAATCGTGTTAATTCATTTGGTTTAAATATCAAGTATCCTCTTATATTCTATTTGAAAAATCTGTTATCCCCACTCCATCACAAACATTCTTACAGTGTGTGATGAGGAATCTTCTCTAAATTAATTATTATTGTTTAAATATGTTTATCCCTTTTAATTATGAACCACGCTCGAAAAAAAAACTGAAAAAATAAACGAAAGGAATAAACATGAAAAAACCACAAAGCTACTGAAAAATAAAGCCAATTTTGAAAGAAGACGTTTTTTTTTTCTTAGCAAAGTAAATACACATAACATCCATAATATCTTAATTTCAACAAAGAACTCAACAACACATATATACAAAACTTTTTCCAGGGTCTGAATTGTACAATAGTTAGTTAAGATTAGAGGCGAGATAGACCTTACCTACATCTTTAAAAAATTGCAACATGCTTTAATGGCGATATATTAGTTATTTTTTGGGGCCAAAATTAATTATTTTGAGACATTCACAACATCTGATAGATAAATAATTTTTAGATATAACTAAACATTTTGAAATAAATTTTTTTCCCTTAATTTTTTTTATACGAAAAGTTTGTGATCCCTTGTGCGACATAAAGAAATCCAAAATCTACCTCCCCATAAATTTAAACTTGCGGTGGCATTATACAGAGATAAGACTAGAACTAAAATAATTGTATAATATGCTGTTTTCTGGGAACAAAAAAAAATAAAAATTAAGATTAAATATACCTATTATGATTTTAATAAAATTGTACCACTCAAGACTTACAATATTTTATATATAAAGAATTATATATAATTTTACATATCCTTTAGGACATCCGCTCCCAAAAACAATATAAAAATAAATATATATACACGATATTACTATTATATATATATAACTATATATATATATCACGTCAAATTTTTTTTCATATTTCATAAATCCAATAAATTTTTTTAAGTGGTAGTATATATATATATAGGTATATTGGGTGAGAACATGTGCAAGAATATGGAAAGCAGTACTACAATAAAACTTCTAAAAACATATATACGTGAATATAATATAAATAAATATAATAAAAATATATAAAATATTCTCAATTCGGCGCCTGGCGGCTCCTCTTTATTATTGAGGAGTCCTAGTTTCATATTTTCAAGATAGGACCCTGCAACCCTGCACATCTTGTGTAGGTGGGAGCCATAGGTCCTCTTAGGGAGGTGAGTTCGAATGGTGATTGTGTCTGAGGCGCCATCTATGCATTTTTACTTGGAGAGTTTGCATTCAGCAAGTGCATGGTGTTGCTCTTGTCAGGCTCATGTTAAGCATCTTAGTAGCATCGATTGACTGGTGGGAGTTTCATTGCAAGGTCGTGAAGATTCATGTATTTGTAGTATCTCTGGAGGACGGGGGATGCCACAAAAATATCTGCAGTTCATAGAAGAGAGATTGCATCATTTCGGGTGTGGTTGGAGAGAAATGTGGAATAATAGTTATTCTCGTATAAGAAAGACTAGAAGTGAGTACAGAGCACAGTTACAATTAAAAACACACGAAGGAGGAAACAATGGGAGGGGCTTGCTAACTCGATCGAGGCTAGTCGTTGGTTGATGTGACGGATGTGTTTGACAGGCCGATAAGATTGAGATTATTGCGTTTACCCAAACTATTTGGTGGTGAGTGGTGACGAATCGTTTTCCGCCCATCAAATGTAGTAGGAAGTGCAAAATCGGATTTATTGGAATGGAGTGGCGAATCCTCGATCTATTTACGAAGAGTTGTCCCACTTTAAAAGGAATACGATGGCTGAAGGATGGAGGGGGAGGAGTTGCTATTATAAGTGATGCGTTGTGTGGTTTCGTTGTAGGAGCTTAACCGACAGCAAAAATCGGCTTTGTGGATAGGGCCCCGATAGTCTCTAACTATGCCCGTGTAGTGCCTTGAGGAGGGGTAATAACACGTCGCCCTTTCAAGTTTCTGGTTCCTCTGCAGTAATAACCAATGATATATGGTGTGGTAGAGATCTGCTAATATAGCGCAATATTCCTCATTGTCTATAATTTATTTCAAATCTGAGGTGGTCTTCGAAAAATATAGAATAAGGGCCGATGTAATAATTTTTTGATGGCAGAACTTAACAAGGCTCGATATTGTGTGCAGGGCTGTGTTTTGTATTTGTAGTTTTGTTGTCTGATTTTTAGAGGATGAGGTTAAAGGATGCCAGACTGTTGATCCATAGTTGAGTTTGATTATCTTCTTGCGAGGTGAGCATATGTCAGATTAGTGTATTTGAGTTTGTTTCACTTATGCGTGTAGGTATATAGTGTATATTTCTTGAGTTACTGAATAATTTGTGTTGTAATGTGGTGTGGATCGCAAGAAGATTACATCGAAGCGAAGACAATATTTAATATAATTTTTGTCACTCTGCAGCCAACCTGGATTGTAACCTTAGATTATTAGTATATTATTTGTCATGTGCTATTGAGAACGGGCTCTCCTGCTCCTCCAATAAATATAGTATAGTCATATATATATTATAATATATATATATATATTATATATGAGTATATATATGTCGAAGGTAATATTTTACGAATTTTTTATATTAATAGATATGTTTTTTTTGTGTGTGGGAAGAAAACAAGAGTTTATTTTAAGGGTTATATTATATATATATATTTAATATATATGATTTATTATATATATTAATATATATAATATACTATATATTAATTATATTATATATATATTATTTATATATAATATATTATATATATATATATATATATATATACGGTTAAACTATTAATATTTTAATAATAAATAATAGATAGCTAATAATAATTATATATAATTCAAGCTAATAGTATAATTATAATTCATTATATATAACACAATAAATATCAGATTACCTACTACTGCTCATAACGATACATTTAAAATAAGAACTAGAGTATATAGCTATAAGTCAGATGATAAGTTATTAAAAAGTGTGATAACATAAAGCATATATAGTTATAATATAAGTAATTGAATTTATATATATATTTATGTTTTTTAGATGTAAACTGTTTGGTGTATGTTGACGTAAATGAATTACTCTTTTTTCTTGTCAAATATTTTGCCAATTTTTAAATAATATTTAAAAATCCTATTTATTGCAAATACCTTGCCAAACATTAAAATAATTTAAATAACCCAATTATATGACCAAATATTTTAGTAAATATTAAACTGTTTTATAATAACATATTTTGTACAAGATAAAATGTTATTTTTAGCAATTACTTCTAATTTCTTTTAATGGTTTTGGGAACCCCTTTTCT
>JABUQX010086304.1:12500-21462 GCA_015478945.1 Trachelipus rathkii | reverse complement strand
CTAAATTGCGAATTTCTGATTGGACAACGTTATGATATGGTCGTGCAGAAGCAATGAAAAAAGTTTTAGAGGTGTTTAAGCGGTTGAAAATACCCAGCGGTATTGAACGTTCATTGCTGTTCACATTCTTTTGGAGTATAAACGCGTTAGAAACTTTATTTGCACATAGTGAAAAACAACTGAGCCCTATTTCAGTTCACAAAGGGGGACAACTATTTTAATAGGAAAAATATTAAATAGTTTCCCAGAGAAAAATAGATAAAATTAAGACGAATGTGCAAAGCAAGGTGGGTGGAAAATTACGATGGATTTTACGATTTAGAGAAGTTTTTAAAGCAATTGTTGAAGTTTTAGAGAAGTTTGAGATGGATGAAAATATTGAACTTTTTCCAATAACCTCATCAAGTCTTTTAAAATATGTAATCAAGCTAATAATCTATTATAAGTTCAATTATTACTTCAATTTTATTCTCCTTCACACTTCCATTATGTACTACATTGCAGTCTCTATCATTAGTAATAGAAACTACTCTTATTCATATAGAAAATGTGATGCTTATTTTGAAAGTTTTTCGCTGAAGCAATGATGAAAATTTTTCAACCATTTTGGAAGTTTTGATAGTCAAAAATATTTCACGATTACAAGCAATCTCGGCAATTATACATACACTTGTTTACCGATGGGGTTCGTTTCATCCCCATCCGCCTTTCAAAGACTCGTAATTATATTGTTATCAGACCTGTATGATGTTTTTTCTTAATGAAGAAATGAGGATACCCCACGTCGGAATCATAAAATGAAAAGACAAAGCAATTGCAGCAATTCCTTTTCTTGATAATTTTTCAAACAAATTAAAGGTAAGTTCTTAAAAAAAATTGATCCATACTTACCAAACGTCGCAAAGTCATTACATCGATTTCTAATTAAAATTTTACGAATTTAAAAATAAATTTGATCTATGCAGTCATATTTGGATTGTTAAGGATTTTAGCATCTATGTCAATCACAAAGTGCAGCACTCCAGAAAGCAAATGTCTCGACTCTGAAACAGCTCAAAACATACTTTCTCAATTCTACAGAGGAGTAAAGACTAATAAAATTGGCATTAATAATTGTTTATAGTAGCTACACTATATAAACGAAGGAAGTTAACAATCATTTTGCTGTTAAGAGAGCAAATATATTATTTTTTTTTACGCATAACATTTTTTGGGGAATTTTGAAATTGAAATCAATGATATTTATCCTCTTGTATTCGAGTAAATAAATATATATATATATATATATATATTAATATATATGATTATATAGTATATATATATAATATATGATATATAGTATATATATATATATATATATATATTATATATTATATATATATTATATATATCATAAATATATATATATATATATATATATATATATATATAATGATATATAATATATATATATAATATTATATAATATATATAGATATATATATATATATATATATGTGTGTGTGTGTGTGTGTGTGTCTGTGTAGGTGTGTATTTGTATAGGTGTGTATGTGTGTGTAATGAATTGAAAGATATTGAACAGTTGAACTTTGAAAAATTAAGCAATATATAATAATTTATAAATTGTGCTGATTTTATATATTTTTGACAGAATTATTATATATTTTTTCCAAAGTCTTATTTATCTATTTCAATCTCAGTGACACAAGTTTAATTTTAAGTTTACCACATTATTATGACAAAAAATAAAAAAAAAATAAAAAAAGACCCTAATTTTTGAAAATAGTCAAGCGAAACTAATAAAAAAGAAGAAAAAAAATTATAGTTGACATTTTTTTTTTTTGCCATGTTATAAATTTGCTTCTGTCTTGTTCGTCATTTATTTCCTTTAATCTTCGAAAAAAAATCGAATAATACCAAAGGCGATGATTTTGATGGTGATTCATTCGATCTTCAAAATCACTCACAGTACCCAATGATCCACGAATATTAAAAAAAAGAAAGATGATCAAGACAAAAGGGAAAGGCGAGGAAGAAACACAGAGACAAAAAAAATTAATTAAGTATATTATTTGAAGAAGAAGAAGAAGAAGAAGAAGAAGAAGAAGAAGAAGAAGAAGAAGAAGAAGAAGAAGAAGAAGAAGAAGAAGAAGAAGAAGAAGAAGAAGACTGAAACATAAACAAATTCTAATATTCCCTCTTAAAAGATAAAAATTACCCCTACTCCCCCTCCCCAAATAACCTGAAGATCGTTGTAATTTATTTCATTTTATTTGTTATATATATATAACAAAGTACATGGCAATCTGCTTCGAAATTTGACGTCTTTTTGTAACCTACGGACATTTTGTTCTTATCTTTCTGCAATACCGAAGATTTATTTGTATAATTATATTATTAAGTCACCCGTCCACCATAATTGTAGAGGTGGTGTGGAAAGGAACTGAGATTGTAGGGGCTCTAAATAATTGTGTAGGGGATAATTTTATTGCTGCATGGTATGTTATTTTGTGAAGGGGGGAGAGGATTGAGGTGTCCCTGTCACGTCCGAATTTTGTTTTTAGTCATAATGGCCAAATTAACTTCATGCCAATCTCCCTACCCCCATTCTCCGTCATATCTATCTATCTATCTATCTATCTATCTATCTATCTATCTATCTATCTATCTATCTATCTATCTATCTATCTATCTATCTATCTATCTATCTATCTATCTATCTATCTATCTATCTATCTATCTATCTATCTATCTATCTATCTATCTATCTATCTATCTATCTATATATATATTATCTATTATATATATATATATATATATATATATATATATATATATAGAATAAAATAATTTGAATGGATATGAGTAGGCGACAAAGTAATTAAGAGATTTAATTTAACTAATTGGTCGAATTATTTTTTAATTTTGTATTTCTTTTTCATCGATTTTTTCTCTATTAAAAATTTTATATATTTATTTTTAATAATTTTTAATACGTTAAGTATTTTAAAAGTTAATTAATAAATAATATATATATATTATATATATATATATATATATATATATATATATATATATATATATATATATATATATATAATATATATATATATATATAATATATATTGTATGATATATATTATATATGTATATATATATATATATATATATATATATATATTATATAATATAATATATATTGTACTCCCAGGTCGAATTCGACTAACATGTCATTTAGTATCAAAAGGTTATTTTATTTTACGTGGAATGAACTCCAAAAATCCCTTGACCAAAACACCATTGGAGTATTTCTTATAGAATTCTATCATATCACTTGTATGCTTACGTTAAGCAGCTGCGTGAAATTGATAATGTTCACGATACTAAAATATAAAAAATTTACCACGTGAAAAGCAGTACTATTATTATACATACAAATGTTTAAAAGTTGTCTACTACTGTAAGAGTTATCAAGTACTATCACAAAGATTACAGTGAATTGAAACATGCTTTTGTTTTTAGAATTTATTAATAAAAATAATGTCTGTGAAACCTGTCTTTATATATATATTATATATATATATATATATATTATATATATATATATATTAGAATATATATATATAAATATTTATTATATATATATATAGTATATATATATATATATATATATATATATATATATATATATATATGTATATATATATTGTCAAGGTTCCATTCACTCATACGAAAATCAATTATTAAACTATTTTAAAATGGCTTGTTGAAACATAAAATTCCAAAATTAAGCAATCATGAATGCATGCACGCTACGTACCTAAATTACTGAAGTTATTACATAAGTTATTACATAATTGAGGTATTAAATATCTCACTGAATATCAGGCAATGACCACAAATTCTTTTAGTCTTATGAAAGGGAGGGGGGGGGCTGATTCCCCTATCACCCCATTTCAAAAACTAAGTTTGGTTTTCGTTATACGATGTCTGTCTTAAAAGTATCCGAATTGATCCTCTCCCGCGGAAAGTAATTACCGGAGATTTTCAGCACTGAAGTGGAAGGTGCAAGGAACATTTGTGGTAGCGCAGTCTGTTTTCCAGGCTTGCCGGACACGTCAGTCTCTGATAGGCTGTCGCCGAATGAGATAGTGTTGTGAGTGAACGTCGGAATTTTATTTTGAGTGAGATGACGGAACGTGTTGATCTTATATACTGTATCAAGTTTTGCCAGAAGCTTGGTGATACACAGTCAGAAACAATGTTCGCAAGGGATCAATCAGACTTTTTTTTCATGATACAATGGGGGTTCCCAAAAAAAATACTGGTACAACTGGTTTAAAAATGACCACACGTCATCCGAGAGTGATCATCGTTCAGGAAGGCCGTCAACAAGCAGTAATGCAAATACCATTGAGAAATGAGGTCCTTGATAATGCCAGATACTCATTTGACCTTGAAAAAAATTGCTGATGAAATCAGTATCCGCAAAGATTCTGTTCATAAAATTTTACGGGATGAATTAGGATTGTGCAGGGTGACAACTAAATTTTTCCTAAAACTTTTTCGCGAACAGTGGGAAAGTCAGACTTGACGTCGCACAGACATGCTGGGAAACAGTTCCAACAGGATGCAGAGATTCTTCAATTCCTTGATCACGAGATGAAACCTGGGTGTATGGCCCGACCCAGAAACCAAAGTTCAGTCATCACAGTGGAAGCATTTAACATTTCAGAGACCGAAGAATTCATGACAGGCGAGGACCAATTCAAGGTAATTCTGATTGTTATTCGATTTCCGTGACATTGTGCGTCACGATTAAGCACCTAAAGGACAAACAATAACTAAAGAGTACCATCGCGACATCCTCCGTCGTAAACGACGGAATCTGAAGTTATCACAAAACTGGAAACTGCACCACGATAATGCCTTGGCTCATTTACCGTTTCTGATTCAGGATTTCATGGCAAAGAATGCATTTCAAACGTTCGCCAGGCACCTTACTCTCCGGACATGGCTCCGTGTTACTTACTTCTGGTTATTCCCGAAGTCCAAATCTCCGATGAAAGGCACCCGCCTCGACAGCTGAGACGATATTATGCGCAGTCCAACAGGAAAGTTGAGGGGTCATTCCAACAGAAACATTCCAGAGATGTACTTGGTACCTGTTGACCAAGTGAATTCAGCTGTCACTTTTGTTGTTGCAATTATAAGATGTTTGGACGCACTCCCTGTTTTTTTTACTGTCACTCTTGTCTAATATTATGTTTCAGTCTTGCTATCATGCTTGTGAATGCAGTGAAAAATAAGAGGTCTCTTCTGTTGCATTTGAAACATCATATAATTTAGCTCTTATGGTTACAGACGTAGCTGCTAAAGAGACACCATCGATGGCCTTCCTGGAAATCTTGCAAATCATTCATTTATATATATATATATATATATATATATATATATATATATATATATATATAGCATATATATATATATATATTAAGAGCATAGTGCGAGCTTATATATTGCTATATACATATTGGTATTATTATTGCTGCTATTATATTAGATTTCTTATCGTTAAGAGCTATGAAATATAAGTTATTATTGTTATATATACTTTTAAATAATATTTTTTTTTATAAAGAAAGAAGAAAGATATATATATATATATATATATATATATATATATATATTATATATATATATATATATATAATATATATGAGATCTTGCAAATATTACATTTACTAATGTATATAAATATCATATATATATGGGTACATATACAGCAGCATGGTTGGTTACTGTTGGTTGGTTACATAAGGCTATATATATATATATATATATATATATTATATATATATATATATATATATATATATATATATATATATTTCACACCTAACGGACTTTCTCTCTTTTTTGAGAAATGGAACCTCTACAGTTTCACTCTCTAAGAATTGAACCAATACGGAAGCGACGAAGATGTATTATTATTATTATTATTATTATTATTATTATTATTATTATTATTATTATTATTATTATTATTATTATTATTATTATTATTATTATTATTATTATTATTATTATTACTATTATTATTATTATTATTATTATTCTTGAAATTTTAAAAATCACAAAATGAAAATATGTATGATTTGTATCTATTAAAAACGATTAAATATAAAATATTCCTATAAATAATATTAAAATAAAATATAAATAACCTAAAAATAACTATCATTAAATTATAAATATTATGATAATATATGATTATAATACAAACCATTGATCACATAATATACGTCATGACCATGGCATTTATATAACAAGTATTACTTAAAATAAAAAAAAACATACTACTTTGTGGGGTATACATAGGTATGCATCTGTGTGTGTATGTGTGTGTGTGTGTGTCATGGGAAAGGCTCGAAACCTTCAAGAAATTTGCATTAAATGCCACCGGCGTGTTCGCAATCCTGAATTTATTTCTCTCTCCAGCAGGAATATTTTAGTGTTATATTCTCTTGCATTTTAGGCATATATTTCCATTCATATATATATATATATATATTACAGCATAGCATAGCATATATATATATATTATAGTTAGCATGGCTAAGTTGTTGGCAGCAGCAGTTGTTGTTATGTTATATGTCTATATGTTCTATTTATATATATATATATATATATATTTATATATATATTATATATATATATATATATATATATATATGTAATACCCCTATATCGGCAATACCGCCCGGGGCATCCTCTACCCACAGTAGTCCATTGGTTCGACCTTTTTTCTCTTCTCCTTCTCAGAGGGTACCTCTAACAAGCTCTAAAGCACACACTGGGGTGCTTGTTGAATTTGTTTAGTTCGTACTCCCACCTCTCCCCCTTTTATCACATATTTTACAGGTATACACCAGAGTATTTTTTATCTACTACTTTACAAAAGTATTGATGATGCTTGAAGGGATGGCTTATAGTCAAACAATGCTCCTTATCCACTCCTCTATTCATCATTGCAGAGGAGTTTAATCCAGTGATGGAGTTAATGCCGCCAAGGCTTCGCTGTCAATTCGTTAATTGCACTGTTTTTTTATTTTTTTCTATTCACTTTTTGACACATTCGTCGCGGTCTTTATTCCAATTTCCACTTTCTTAATACCACCTCTAGACCCTAGACCCTAGACCCTAGACCCTAGACCCTAGACTCCTAGACCCTCTAGACCCTAGACCCTAGACCCTAGACCCTAGACCCTAGACCCTAGACCCTAGACCCTAGACCCTAGACCCTAGACCCTAGACCCCACATTTTATTCCCTAGGCTACGTACACATGATGGCGTTGCAACGCGCGCTAAGCAACGCGCGTTCCAACGCGCGCTGTCTATCGCGGCATACTATATGATAACTACAGACGGCGTACACATGCAGCGCGAGCTCTGTCTTCAACGCGCGCTGCAGCGCGCGTCTCGAAGGTTCCTCGTGAAGCGCGCGCTAGCATGGCGCCTCGAGTTCTATTATTTAGAATTGGACTGTACACATGTTGTCAGTATAGCGCGCGCTACTGTGCAGTGAACTACTTTGAGCTCTTTTAATCATGGATGAAAGTTTGTTTGATACCGAGCACTTCATTGAAGAAGTTAAAAGTCGCCGTGCTATATGGGACATGGAAAGTACAGAGTACAAGAACAGAGTGTTAAAAAGATCATCTTGGCAGCAATTGGTAGAAATATTTTCTGGAGAGGACTCTACAGAGGAACAGAATAAAATTCTTGGTAAGTGCTAACTTTATTTAATAATAATTTATTTGATTAAGATAACACAACATTGTAAATTGTTACATTATATATATATATATATATATATATATATATATATATATATGAAAAGAATAAAAAATATTGAAAAAAAATATATATATATATATATATATATATATATATATATATATATATATATATATATATATATATATATATATATATATATACTATACTGAAGATCAACGCGCGTCACAACGTCAACATGTGTACAAGCTGGGTTTTCGTAGCGCGCGTTGTAACGCGCGTTACAACGCCATCATGTGTACGTAGCCTTACTAATTTTGTCTTCCATTTTGAGCTAAAGGCGGTGTTGTGCGTAAGTGCGCAATCACGTTGTTTGTTCTCGTCTTTCCAATTTGGAGTCTTATGAATTTTCCACCTGGTGACTTAGGCTCTCTGGGTAATCTTTGACTAACTTCATTTGCTCTCTTTATTTATCTATTTCCTCTACTGATTATCCTAAATTCTTCAACTATCCTAACTTTAAAACAGCATCTCTCTCTCTCTCTCTCTCTCTCTCTCTCTCTCTCTCTCTCTCTCTCTCTCTCTCTCTCTCTCTCTCTCTCTCTCTCTCTCTCTTTTATTTTTTCTAAAATTCCTCTCTCTCTCCTCTTCTTTTTTTTCTAAAATCATTAACTGGGTGATTTCAATTTGACATAGTCTTTCGCACAACTATAAAACATCTTCATAAGCACACAACTCAAACCATCTTTTATTCCTAGTATTCTTGGTGTTGCTTTTTCGCTTTTGAATACCAAATAAACTTCTAAAAGGTTGTGGGGCCTTCAGTTCTTCCTCACACCACTGTAGCTGAGTATACCTCACACACCTGAGGTGGTTCCTCTCATATAGCTCTCCTTGATAAAGTGGAGTTTAGGGCTTTCCGACTTATCAACGCCTCGCTCTCACAACTTCTACTTCTGTCTCTTTCTGCCCTTTGAATTGTTGCATCATTCTCTTTATCCTTTCGTACAAATGATATTCCTTTTCTGAACTCTCCATTCGCATACTTGCTTGCTTCCACACAATCTCATCCTTTCTCTCTTCACCTCTCTGACCCAAAACTTATTTACTATGAAGAATTTTACTTGTACTTCACAAGCAATTGGAACACACACGATTTAT
>JABUQX010086303.1:0-2500 GCA_015478945.1 Trachelipus rathkii | reverse complement strand
TGAGTGAGGAGAGTCAGCTGTGTGAAGTTATGTCAGATGGTGGGCAACTGGAACAAGTGTCTGAGTTTCAATATTTAGGAAATATGTTTATGAAAAGGAAACGGATGATGCCGAATGTAGTAGGAAAATTGTGAATGGTAAGAAGGTGGTTGGTGCAATTAAATCATTGGTGGATGTGAAGGAACTAAGTCTTAAGTGCACTAGGGTTTTTGCAATGACGGGTACTGTTGTACCCGTGTTAATGCTCTATAGTAGTGAAACTATTGGTCTGGAATAAGAGGCACTAAGATCTAAAGTTACAATGTGTTCAGATGGACAATTTCAGGGGCCTGTAAGGTGTGAGAATAATTGATAAAATGAGGAATGAACGCATTAGGAAGTTTTGTTATGTGAGTAGGGTGTAGTGTAAATGAGAGAAAAAAATGAGAGTATATTGAGATAGTTTGGCCATATAGAAAGGATGGATGATAGTCGGTTGGTTAAACCGATGTATAGTTGTTTTGGAACCGGCGGTGTGGGACGACTGAACAAATAGTGGATTAAGTCAGCTAAAGGAATCCTGAAGGAGAGAATGTGAGTTGGCAGAGGCGAGAAGAAAGGTGCATACAGGAGTGAATGGCGGGGTTTTGTGAGGGGGTATGGGTGTGATTCACCTTGGACCTAGGGATGAAAACACATTATATTCTAAAATCTACCCACAGTTAACATACTTTTAGATTTTTTTTTGAATTGCCATACTGCCGAATATATTTATCTTTCCAGTTACTGGCAATTGAAATTATTGGGATAATACTGAGTTCTGCTTCAGGTCTGTGTGCTACGCCCCTCTCACCCAATAAAGGTAGGAAGGAAAAGCTTAATATATATATATATATATATATATATATATATATATATTATATATATATATATATATATATATATATATATATATATATATATTTATATATATATTATATATACAATATATATATATATATTATATATATATATATATTATATATATATAATATATATTATATATATATACATATATATATGGATATATATATATTATATCATTAATTATATATATATATTGAGTCAATGTGTACAAGACCCACCACGGCTCACAAAGAAGCAGCCACACTGCAGTTGAAAACATCATCCATGGTGGGTCCTGCGAGCGCATTGCCATTACATATTTGTTGATTGTCAGGGAAATATTAATGGCCGAATGAATATTCAGTTAAAAATAAATAAAAAATACTAAAATTATATCTATTATATTATATATAAATATATATATATATATATTATATATATATATATCATAATATATATTATATATATATATATATATATATATATATTATAATATATATATATAATTATTTTTCATTTATTTTTAACACAAAGGCATAGCACAAAAACCAACTTTGAGGGATTGGCACTCCGTATAGGGGTGCACGAACTCGAAACCTACGACAAGGTTACGTCGTCAGAAGTGGGGCTACCAAGTTTGAAGAGGATACGAGTCTCTAAATATACCTAAAACTTTAAAATTTAAAGGGCTGAACTCTAACCCCTTAGCCTCAAAACGGTACTTACTATAACTATATACTATATACCATCATATAAGTACTACTATACTATCATATATACTATATATATATATATTATATATTATATATATATATATTATATATATATATTATATATATATATTATATTATATATACTATATTATTTAAAAATTCACGGGCAAACAAAATTTGTCGGGAAAAACATTAAAGGGGGGCTGCAGCAGCACAATAAAAATTCAGATACTGATAACATAAGAAGAAGGAAACGGGATTTGGCTCAATAATATGAGGGATTCTATTTTCTACCATAGACTCCTCTATTTTGCTGCCTATTTTTGTACCCAACTACTCCCTCCCTATGCCCTGTTTTTATTTTAACAGCAGACTGTTGGTCTTCACTGTTTATTTAAGATAAACCTCTAATGCCTCTTTTTGTAATGCCATCGTCAGATCCAATTCCTTATTCTTGATTTTTTGAGTCTGTATCACTATCTCATATTTCACAATTCATGCCTCTATATCTGTCCACCCCCCCCATAATATGGCTTTGTCCATAAACTATAAATTACATTCGCTCATATTTAATTTCTCTTATACAATCTTTAACGTTCTAAATACTTAATAACAGGAAATTAGCCTAATCGAATGGAATTTACTTATTATTTTTTATTTATGTATTTATTTTAAATATACTAATTTATGAAAAGAGAAACAATGATGCATTAACCCTTTTCAATCACTTTGGAACAGCCTATCACAAAGGGTTAAAAATTTTGACAATTATTCAACGCGTTATTTTTCGCCGTTTTCATTGATAGAACTTTGTCTTCTCACTAGCTGAATAGCTGAAGAGGAAGGCCACTAACGCTTACATAGCTAACTCTTCAATTCCCTCCATAGTAACTTTCTTCTCTGATCCTTGATACAATCTCTCC
>JABUQX010086302.1:27500-29432 GCA_015478945.1 Trachelipus rathkii | reverse complement strand
TGTCACACTATATATCTCGAAGTATCAATGAGGCAACTGCGATATAAAACTCAATTGTAGTATGCAGAACCATATTTCGACTGTAGCTTGTAACTCGATATAACTTATGTAATCTCCAAAATTCAAAATAAAAGTCTACTAAATAAAATAAATACTTCAAATTCAAAATAAAAGTTTACTAAATAAAATAAGTACTTTTCTAACGTTTATTTATTATGTACATTATAGTATACTTCCAATTCATATGTACATCAGAATATGCTTTAATTCAAAATATCTGCACAATTGGTATTTTAATTCATACACAAAAATCTTAACTCACTAACGAAATTCTATTTCAAACCAAAGTCAAATTCAATTGTTGGAAATAAACAGATGACTGATCCACCAATTTGCTGTTAAGTAATATTTTAAGAAATCTTCAATAAATTACAGTCTAATAATTCGTTCAAAGTTCACATGTCAAATACTAGTTATCATTTCAGTCAACAAAATAATTTAACTGACCTACCAATTATTGTTAAGTAACTTTTTCTATATAATTTAGAGTCACAATTTAATATATCAACTAGTAATTATTTAAGTGTTACTATCTAATTTACTGTTAAACTGAATCAAAACGACAATTATCTTGATGATTACTTCCATAGGCTATGGCTCTTGGTAATTTATCAAAGTACAAAATTTCAAAAAAGCTAATGCCAATAAATATGTGTACTTGGCTAAAGCCCAATAAATTCACTTTATATATAAATAAATCGGAAATATAAACAAATCATATTACCTTTCTCCTAAACTGAAGTTCGAAATTGAATAAAAAATTCCTATTCTAACTATTTATATTTACAACGGAAATCATACTTAAAATTTACTCTATCTATATATACAATCAAAATAAATCAAAGTTTCAAAATTTTAACAAAAATATTCTAAATTTGATAACACCCACTGATGCTAGCATGCATCCAACTAGACCTAACAGCTCTTATGACAGCAGTAGTGTAGACCTAACAGCTCTATGACAAACAGTAAGTGAAGTCTCCAAAACTCTGTCGGCGCCATCTTGCCTTGGTTTTTATGACGTCACCGCCATCTTGCTAGATTTTTGGAAATCCTTGCGCGATTCTTTGTTTTTCTTCTAATTCTCGTGTCTTAAAAGTAAAATATAATGATTAATACATTTTCCTAACAATATTTTATTTCTTTACCTTCTAATTTTCTTAATTCTTTTTCTTTTCTTCCTTTTCTTTATTTCTTTTTATTATTTAGCTACTTTAATACACACACACGCACACACTCTTTCTTGCGCACATATGTCACATTTCTATTTACACACACCACACACAACATATATATTAATATATATATATATATATTATATTAATTATATATATATTTATAATATATATATATATATTGATATAATTATATTATAATATATATATATATATATATATATATATATATATTTTATTCATCATTATTCATCATTCCCTCTGGCAGATCCCTAAGGGATCTGTCAGGTGTCACCTCTACAGAACAAACTCCAGGCATTTCTGTCGGCGTATATTCTCCACTCCTCGACCTCTTCGATCGTCGTTCCTCTTGTTAATATGGCCTCGCCCACTTTAAGCACGTCTTACGACAAAATGATTAAAAACAAGATGGCGTCTTTGTGTCTGAATTGATGAATGTTTCATTCAATAAAAAACTTGTTTAAATCTAATTTCTTCTAAATTTCAATAAACTCCATCACAAAAGTTTATGGTCAATTACTTGTAATATAAACCATTTGTTATTTTTTTTATTTCTGTTTATTCCAAAACCACGTGCTCCATCACATAGTGATTCCAATTGTTTAAAAACAAAGTAAACATAGCAAGAATTGTCGGTCGTTTTAAACAAAATAGTGCTAAAAACTGGCGAGCATTT
>JABUQX010086302.1:0-22500 GCA_015478945.1 Trachelipus rathkii | reverse complement strand
TGTGTTTAATATTCACTGATCTCAGAAAATCCTCAAACTCAGGACCACGGAACTCTCTGGCATTATCAGAGAGTAATCTGGATGGAATCAAAGGAAGATAGGGTAAGATGTTTCTTAAAGCAGCCGTTACCAAAGTGGTATGCTTAGTTTTTATTGGGACCGCTGCTACCCATTTGCTATAATGGTCGATAAACACTAGAGCATAGTTGTTTCCTCTAGGAGTTTTAGGCAACTGTAATAGATCTACAGCTGTCAGTTCAAATGGGTATTTTGTGTGAATTTTTAACTTTGGTGGTGCATGGTATATATTTGATACTTTGGCTAGTTGACACTTATGGCATGACATAGATATATCACGACAAATGTCTCGCAGCTTTGGATGCCATATGATACGCTCCAGTAATGCATACAATTTCCTCTGACCAACATGGACGAATTTGTGATGGTTTATTATTGCAATAGATACTGCGAAAGAAAAAGAAACAACATAGTGATAGTGGTCATTGCGGTTCTTGTGAATAATATGATCATCCACGATGGACAAAGAATTTTTTGCATATCGAAACAACTTCAAGGGACCTTGTAAGGGCTGATTTCGAAGCAAGGATCCCTTTAGCCGCCTCAGCACAGGGTCATTCTGTTGACATTCGGTGATGTGTGTCATAACGACTTCAACAGTTTTTATTTAATATATATATTACATTCATGAAAAGGAAATATATTATTATATATAATATATATATATATATTATATTATATATAATATACTATAATATATATTAATATATATTTATATATATATATTTATTATATTAATTGAAGTATCAGTATCAGAAAAATTTTTATGGGTGAAATATCGTTTTCCGAGAATTTAAGTTTATACTCGCGTGGGCGAAATCGCCAAAATAATATTTCCCTGTGATTTTATAACATTTTTCTTATAAAATATGATAATATATATAAGAATATTATATATATAGATATATATATATATATATATAATATATATATAGTATAATATTATATATATTATATATATATATAATAATAGTATATATATATATCAGGGTTGGGTTTCAATTACATTTTGTCAAGTACAAGTACAAGTACTTAGAATTGTTCCAATACAAGGACTCTAAATTGTTGAAGTACAAGAAGTACATGCATCAAGTACAAGCTATTTTATGAAAACTGCACTATATATAATATATATTATATATATATATATATTAATATTATTATTTATATTATATATAATGTATTATATATATATTTCATCACTCTATCTTTCTCTCCCAAGACTGGGATAAGGTGCGATTAATATATATTTATATAAAGGTATGAAGCAAGCGAAAAGAAAGGCCAGCCTTACCACCCCCTTTATACCTTTTATTGGGAACTCGTCGCAGTCAGATAATCCACCCTAGAGTTTCACGGGACCGCGATGGACCCTAGCTATGGTATCTTGTCAATGTGGGTTCATCCCTTGGCCCTGGTGGCTACAACCCCATACCCCCCTCACAAAAACCCTTTTGTGCACCTTTCTTCCTTTCTTCTCTCCTCTGCCAAACTCACCTTTCTCTCCTCCAGGCATTCCTTACTGACCTCAATCCCTTTTCTTCGGTCTCCTCGATTCCCAGCACACTCATCACTATACATCCGTTTAACCAACCGACCATCATCCATCCTTTACACATCCTTTTCTAGGTCTACACATACTTTCCTATCTTACTTTATGGTATTCCGGCCTTTTATTGGAAACTTCAAGACCAGAATTTAATCTCTTCAATCCAAAGCATTTGACCGGTATGGCCACGCGTCACTGCTCTCCAAGCTCCCCTCTTTGGGTTTCTTCTCTTTGCTTAACTATGTCTATAGTTTTCTTTCCAAATCGCTATATGTTATTGTGACTAATCTTCCTTTTTCTGTCAATAAGTGGTGATTCGCTCGGGTTCTGTCTTTCTTCTATTTATTCCTACTTTTCATTAGATTGATCTCACCTGCACACACTGACTCTATTCACTATTATGCGATGATCGACCCTTTATTCTTCAAACTCAATTTCAATTCTGTCCTCTTTTACTTTCTTAGGAATTGGCCTCTCGCTTAATCTTTCCATTTCTATTCTCGCTTTATCTGGATATATATGGCTTATATATTTGATTCTTTAAAAACTTTTTTCTCTACAAATCTCCCTCTCTAGACACCTTCTAACTTTCCTATCTCTTTTCGACGGTTCTCTCGTCTTCTGTTGTGACTAATATAAACATCCTTGGCCTTAACATAAACAAAAAAATGTCTTTTAAAACCTCACATCACAATGGGTGCTAGGTGCCTCAAAGAACTGGAAGTTCGTTTAGACTGCGAGACTTTTTTCCTCTTCTCAGTTGCTCGCAGCTATACAAGCGCCTCATCCGTACATCTATGGAGTACTGCTCTCAAATCTGGGGGGGCTCTGTTTCACCCGGCTTTGGATGGGTCGAGTCAAAGGCAAAAGGCTTATAAACTGTTCTGTACTTTCCAGTTCACTTGACCCTCTATTCTTGCGGCGCGGTTCGGGCTTATCTCTTTTCTATAGGTATCGCAGCTGCAAGTGCTCGAGGGAACCTTATCACTCGCGCACCTCCACCTTTACGTCGCCACTGTAGCACAAGGGGTGCTGTGTTCTGCAAAATGAGTTTTGTGTGAATGTAGGTAACTCTAGACTAGTCGCGACAGTGATTCACTTCTTTTCTGCCAAGCTTATCTGTGAATTCTCTTCCATCTTCTGTGTTTCCTGCTGAAATTAAATCTTCCCAACTTCAAAGCTGCGTCTTGTGTTAATCGCGTATTTTCTTTAATTGTTGACTTCTGAGGCATGCAAAACCCCCTCTTGAATAGGTGTCTCTGCCTTCGTGCACATGGTCGAAGACCATGTGCGTCCATTACCCATCTCACGTTCTTTCATGTGTGTTTTCACGTAGGTACCCCTTTCTACACAAGACGCAACTCTAATACGTTCATTCCTCATTTATCATTCTTCTCAGCACCCTTACACATCCCTAAAGATTGTTCCATCTTAAACACATGTCTACTATAGAAGCTATACCTCTTATTCCAGACCATAGTCTCACTACTATACATTAACACAGGTAACAACATACCCTCATGTAAGACCCTAGCACACTCAGGACGTTTATTTACTTCCACCAAGGATTTAATTGCACCAACCACCTTCCTGCCATTCACAACTTTCCTACAACAATCTGCATCATCCGTCATCCAATATATTATATCCTAAATATTTAAACTCAGACACTTTTTCTAGCTGCTCACCAGGTAACATAACTTCTCACAGAGGACTGTCCTCACTCTCAATCATAACCTTACTCTTATTATCTACGTTTACTTTCAAATCCCTCTTTTTACACACCCTACCGAATCTCTCTATCAATTCTCTCAAACTCTTTTCAGATTCGCCACACAAAACCAAATCATCCTCTTATAATTAATAGGTCATGGTTCACACTGAAATTTTGAATTTGAATTCCGTGACTTTCCCTGACTATCCCTGACAAAATCCGCAAATTTTCCCTGAACAGTGTGTTCGCTATTTTTGGCATATAAAATATCTATTAATCATTATTGCAGCCTATTTACTTAGTTCATACATTAAATTATTGAAAATTTGCTTTAGAAATTGTTCATCATCTTGGATGAATTTAAAAAATTAATTTTTTTTTTTTTTTAGTAATCGGCCTATACCTTCCCCATAGCCGTCCAACGCACTCCTTTTTTATTTTTTCCAATAGTAAACCGTTTTATTTATACAAAAAGAAAATAAATTAAAAGCTTACATTAATAGCCTAGGTGAATAACATCCACTGTGATCCACAAAAGTTCTAAATGGGGGAGATTTTTGGTTAACTTTTTCTACTCAAGCATCTGAATTTTTAATTTTATAGCGTCTTCTTCTGTCAAAGCTTTCAGTTTTAATATCTTTCTCCCCATTTAAGTTTACTGATCTGTTTGGATAATTTTCTTTTTTCAACCTTTTTATTCTCTTGTTCATTTTGGTTCTGTTTTGACTCTGAGATGTTCTTCATATCTCCTATGTGCAGCTCTTAACATGTCAAACATTTTTTGAGGATAGAGAACTTTATGACATACTTTCATGAGATCTTATAGCTTTGTGCACTTTTCTTTAAGAAATCAGACTATGTTTATTCAGATTCTCAACTAAAATTGCTTTATTTACAGAAAACCCTCCTTCCACTGTCGCATTTCCATACGAAAATATCAGTAATAATTTAATAATTTGCCACAATCCGCATAACATTGATTCCCAAGGTACTATAGAAGAAAAAAACTCATCAATTCTCTTAGAAGGACAATCACCATCCAAAAATATTTGAATTTTAATTTAGGTGAATGAGCTTCACTGAAAAGTAGAGTGTATTGTGCTTTTGCTTCTAGAAAAATATCTGTGATTCGGTTTTTGGTGTACAAAGCCTCTAGCAATAAATCAAATCTTTTGTTTCCCTTGTTGGCTGGTGAAAAATTATACTAGGAATCCAATAATGAGAGCCCTTGGACGGCTTGTACTTCAGAGGACATCTTCTAATATCTTTTCTTCATTTCTGAATTAGCACAGTTTCTGCACTTCAAATTGATTTCTAGGATATTCACTTTCATTCCGAAGTGACTTCTCTTGAAAGTTGTTTATTGTCTGAAATCAAGATTAAATACCTTAAGATCACGCAAATTGTCTCTGTCATGTAAATCTAATGAATAAGCAGTGGACCCTCCACTCTCTTCCTCTATCCATCATTCTAAACTATCCTATTGCCACCCCCCCTCTAATCTATTCATAATCCCACTCCATATACAAAGTTGAATAACCAAGGAGACATAACAATCCCTGCCTCACTCCCCTATTAACATTAAACCAATCATTTTCGACTATTATTCTTACACACGAATTCACTATCGTACAAACTACTTTGATTAAAATTGAGAAGTTTGACCCAGCAACACCATAATATAAATAACACTTGCCATAGAGCTTCCCTATTAATTCCTTCATGCGCCTGCTTGCACGAACCATAAAACCTAAATACAAATTTTACTTCTTCCCCCTCCTTCTTTTTCAATCAGTTAGTTTCAATATAAGAATTTGATCCAACAGATCCTCTACCACTTCTAAACACACATTGTTCTTCACCAATCAGTCCTTCAATCACTCAAAGCAGACTTTCAATCAAAATAACCAGCATAGATCTTTCTACAGCTCTCATTAAACTAATTTCCCCGTATCAATACCTACAGTACATTATCCTCTTACCTTAATATAATATACATTATTTGCTCTCCTCCAATCCCTGGAACTATACCCTCCAATAACGCTTTGTTACCACACAACTTCCAAACCCAATAAATCACCATCTCCCCTTTATATATATATTATTATATATACTTATATATATATATATATATAATATATATATATATATATATATATATTTATATATATATATATATATATATAAATATACCGGTATATATATAGATTATATATTATATATATATGAATTTTCATTGTATATATATAATTATATATATATATAATATATAGTTATAGATATCGATAATAGATTTAAAGATTATATATATAAATATATATATATATATATATATATATATATAATGACATACTTTATTTTTCGTAAATGAAAATTGGTAATAGTAGTGCAGAGGGGTGTCACCCCCGATTTTTATAAAAATCACAGGATATACTCTAAAAAAAATAATAATGAAGAATAATGAAAACGAAAATCGTCGCTCTCTTTAGGAAAAAAATTACCAGACTGCCCAAATTTGTTAAAAAATCCCATAGGAATTTGTTATATAAATTTTTTTAAAATCACAGGATATACTCTAAAAAAATAATAATGAAGCTTAAAAAAAATGATTTAAGTCTTTAGGAAAAAAAAGTTAGAGCCTCTCAAAATTTAAAATTTCACTTAATGATTCTAATTTAAAAAAAAATTAGTGGGCCTCATGCTCGTTTTAGGGCCATCCTAGTTCAGGTTATGATAAGATTTGTTAAGAATACATAGATTTTCTCTGTGTATACCTAACAAAACTTATTATAACCTGAACTAGAAGGCCTGAAATGAGACCTAACTTGGAAAGATCAAAATGAAAAGTCTATGGGAGTTTTAACAACTTTGAGAGGCTGTAACTTATTTTCCTAAAGAGAGCGACGATTTTCGTTTTCATTATTCTTCATTATTATTTTTTTAGTTTATCTTGTGATTTTTATAAAAATCAGGGATGACAATCGTCTGCACTACTATTACCTGTAAATTTATTTAGAATACATATATAAGAAATAATAATATCAATACGTAGGAAAATGATAAAAAAAAAATATTGGCGTTAAAAATGCCAAATATACTTGCAAGTACTTTGCAAATTTTCAAGTACAAAAGGTGCCAGTACAAGTACAAGTACACTGGTTTTAGAAACTGCAAGTACAAGTACAAGTACTCCAAAAAAATGTACTTAAGTCCAAGTACAAGTACAAGTACTTGTACTTGAACCCAACCCTGATATATATATTGTGGTAGGTTTTTAATACCCACCACAGTTGAAGTAAACCCTCACCTGTAAAATTTCGGTGACGAGCTCGTCTTCAGAGAAGCTTCCTCTCTGGAACGGATGTTGTTCAACGAAGTAGGAAGATCAGTCTCTATGTGTGGTGGTACGTTATGAAGATCTTTTGTATCGGTGGAAGCGTGACTCTTTTCGTAGCGTTTTCTCTGGCGGAATTACGTTAACTTGATGATACTTTAACTGAGGCTCGTCCGTTTATATATATATATATATATCAGTCACCTATCAAAATAACAAGATTGAATCAACTTGTTCCCAAAGCCAAGCAAAATATACACCAAATATTGTCAATATTCTCAAATCTTCAGGCAACAATTGGGTGGATACTTACACCAATCCTATTTGTTACAAATCGTTACACCTTTATCAATTTCAACAAGGACTTACAGCTTTTAAGCTTTTACTCTCTCTGCAGCTTTGATAAAGAAAGAATCCACCTCTAAAGGGCTTTTATTAAATAAATATTAATAAATGTAAAATAAATATATATCTTTCCAATAGGTAGGTAATTAATATATTATAATAAATAATTAGATAATTAGTTATACAAATATGTGTATGTATACATACGCATATTTGTATCAATACGAAAAAAAAATGGATGAAGAATGTGTATAACAAATCCAATAAATAATAAAAAATAATATAAAAATATATAGATAAAAATAGAAAAAAAATTCCTTTATATGTAAGAATGACTTTGCTTTAAATATTTGAAAGCAAATTTTATTTTATATTTTACAAAAGTTTTATATGCATCATTTGTTTCTAACAGTGGTTTTATTTTTAGAAAGTGTAATTGTGTATTTTTACAGGATTCAATAATTTTATCTATTGGTACATGTTTATACGTGGTAGATAGATCAAGAAGTTATTTTCTATACTGATTCTTTAAATTGTATATTGATTGATTACTCAAAGTAATCTTTTTAATAACATAAGACATTGTGTTATTTATGTGCGTCTATCTATCGGTAATGGCATTCGAATTATTGTAAAGTATTTTACTTAACTGCTCTATATGGTCTTATTGGTGGATGAAACTAACTTTAAAAACTTTAATGCTGTGGTCTTTGTTACCGATAGAGCTGTCTTTATATTATTGCGTGTCTTCTTTGTAGCAAGGAATAGAGAATAGGTTATGATGTGTGTGAGATTTGAGTTATATTTGAAGATATACTTTATGATTATAAGGGAGTTTGCTTTTGGTGTGTGAAAATTATTGGGGTTTTCCTAAGTTTAACAAGGTTTCTTTGGGCACTATCCAATAAATAGACAGAATGCTATCTCAAGTCAGAGTGATCTGGTAGGTACGAAGCGTAGATGAGGTTAAGTTAGTTATTGCTTGTAGTTAAAAAGGAATATGTGTCTTGATTGATAATGGAGTGATGCTTCTTTTGTCTAAGATTGATGGTAAATGAGCTATTCTCTTTTTAATTATGAGTACTTGGTAGATTCTAGTATGTTGACAAAGGATTCTTTAGATCAGGAAAAGAATTTTCTTAATAGTCTATACAAGAAGTTATGTGTTAGGTTTATACCTGTGGCGATGGTTGACAGCTCATGATATGAGAGTCTTCTTCTTTAATTTTTTTGTCGTTTAAGAGTAAAGACTAGGGCCCATAGAGGACTGCACTTGGCTTTTTTCTGAACAGTATCTGCCCGCTTGTAAAGATGGAACAGCTCGCTCAAACCGCCAGGAAAGCTTCTATGATACGGAAACCTCACTTTAATAGGAAGAAAAGGCAATGTTTCCTGTGTTTGTAAAGACTCTTCGGGCGTCTTTACAATATGGAATAATCAATACATAGTTATTTTTAACTTTCTCTCCCGTGCTCGTATATAGGAGACAGGGTTAACTCTCTGGTCGAGTTTTCTTCAGCTGTTAGTTATCTGTGGGGTAGAGAAAAATCAGAGAACATAGATGATCCATCTGGCATTAATATATATATATATATTTATAATATATAATATATATTATCATATAAGTATTACTATTATATTATGTAGTATATTATATATGTTATACCGCGGTATAGTATAAGTATGGATACAGGCACTAGCGGATTTCCGGTAATCCGGTTTAAACTTCATCAGACCGGGATAGTCGCGGTATCCGGCTATCGCCGGCTAATTCCACTATCCGGGTGCGCTCATCGACTGACACAAAACGCACCTGTTTTTACCTCCTTTTTTGATCATGATATATATTATATTAATATATATCGTATCTATGGTATAGATTGTATATGTAGATATATGATAGTATGGGTATTAGTACTAATTATTATATAGTATGTATACGGGGGAGGGTACGGAGGGGACAGAGTGTGGGATGGGTGGTGCGGACGAGGTTTATGTAATATAATTATATATATATTAGGTAGATTATGTAGATATTCTAAATGGTAAGGCATGTGAGGGGTAGTATATATGTAATGAAATATCTAAGAAAGGTAACCTGAATTTAATTGTTTCAACCCCTAATAATGAGCTATTTAATTACTTGAATACACAGTTATTTAAATTAAAAGCATTTTTGTAAATATGTCATTAACATAATTTTTATTATTGTATATAACCAAATAAACATTCCATATACATTCGTAGTTCGGATAAAGAATATAATACTGTGTTGTTATTTGTAAGAAATATAAAACATATGTGGAAAGAAAACACCGGTGTTTTTTTCACTCACGTACCCTTGGTCGCTGAGTTACGGACGCTCTGATTCTTTCCGTTCAATTAGTCGTAATGTTGACACGTGTAGTCTGGTATGTGGTGAGTTGTGGTCTTTTGAATTTCGTATTTTTTATTAAGATTTATTTTTTAAAAAAATTTTCACTAAAATATAGTAACTTTTTATTATAGTTAAATTAATTATATGTAATCGTAATGAAAATGTCAATAATAATACGTAAAATACGAAAAATAATGGTGTTCTAGTCACTCCGCTCCATCAATTGTTTTGACGGCGGGGTGAAATCATTAATTACAATTTCCATCTAGGTTCTGAGATGTCATATAAAATTACTTTGCCAGTTTAAAAGCTAACATACCGAGTGTATCCACTGGAAAAATAATTAAAATTCCATCCACAAATTTTCATTTTTAATAAAACGAAGTAAAAAAAAAACACATTTTTCAAAAGTGAAAAGAAATTCAAAATACTTTTTTTTTTCCTCTCTTTTTGTTTTCCATTTTGTTAGAAATATAAAATATGTATTAAAATTAAAGATGATCTAAATAAAAACTTGTAGTACTACCGCTGCTTGGCTATTAAATGAGCGAAATTTTTTTTTTTTTTTTTTATATTATTTCATTTAACATGTTGAGAGTTGGGACTCCGAATCACCTGGACCTCGCTAAGAGGCGGGCCCAGGTCACCACCGCCTCGACGGCTAGTAAGGCTATATTATAGAAATCATATAATAAAAACAGGTGATTCTTTAACAAATAATTTTATAAAAGGATTTCTTTTTATGTATAATTAAATATTTTTAAACAAAATGATTTTATATAGTATATATTAGTAATAGGTTAGTATAGGTTATATGTATTATATATATATAGTATATAGTGTATATATCTATTATATATATATATTATATATATATAGGTATATATATATTATATATACGTAATAGATTTATTCGTAGATAGGTAGACGGTATAGTATATGTATATATATATAATATATGGATGTGGAATTGTATATTATGTAATATATATATAGTATTATACTATATATTGAAATATATTATATGCTTATTAATTAATACTGTGCAGTAAGCGTTGGTATAAATAAAGTATATTGAGTAGTCTATCGATAGCTGTTAAGTATATCATGTGTAGTATTATTAGTGTATTTAATGTATTAATATTTTTAGTTAGTATTATAAATTTTATATTTTATATGTAATACTGGTTAATAATAATTTTCTCTTTTAGAGATAAAGTATAATAATATTTCGCAATTGGGTTTTTATATGAAATATTATACTATATAGTACTTAGGGCGGATACGGAGGTGGACTTGTACCAACTTTAGATATAACTTTCGTGCTCCCGACTTTCCGCCTAATGCACTTTTAGAAATTTTTTTTTTTCTGCAATCAAGCATATGGTTTAGTAATAAGCACCGCAAAAAAAATAATAAGTGTATTCTAGATAATAATTAGTTTTATTAAAGTTAAGTAAAGCTCATTCAGACTCACCTTGGAGGGGTGAATTAGACCACCATTGAGGGGTGAATCGGGCCATGTCTGTTTAAATTCCTCTTTTATGTATAATTCAATTTTAATTATTTTAATTTTACTTAATATAATAATTATTATCAATATTAAAATTAGTAATAAATAATACAAATGTCAATAATGATCATTAAAATAAGAATAAAAATGTGGTGGCCCAATTCACCCCTCTCAATTGGCAGGTTTTTATTTATAATAGTTATTAATATTAGGCTGCATGTGTGACCATAACTTAGTTATTAATGCATGTGGATGGTTTGGGTATCAATGTAATATATCATTAATTTTGACTAAGCCAAATTTAATTTATTTTAGTTCAGAATTTGACACAGCCCTAGGTGCTTTGTGGATTTTGCATGAGGGCATGCCTTTGTTAAGGTGGGTTGACTGGACAGTCCGCTGCCGACATGCCCATGTGGCTTCTTACTGTCTCTATATTCTTAATGTCTTAATGTCTATATTCTTATGGGATAAATTTTGACACTTTTTGGAATTCGTATTTTTCATATAAATTTCACTTTTTATTTTAATATTTACTTAATATAAGTAACCGTCTAGGTATTATTCTATATTTGAATCAGTGTATATTTTCTAAGTTCAAAAAAATTTCTAAGTTCAGAAAAGTTAAGTTTTTTAAGAAAATTGTTTAGTTGGCAAGCTTCTGGCATAAAGTTCCACAAAGCCTTGCCACTAAAGAATTTTCTTTAAAAACTTTACTTAACTTTTCTGAATTTAGAAATTTTTATATACACTGATTCAAATCTAGATATTTACCACTGTTTATTATAAAATTAGCTATGCATAATAAAATGTCAATAATAATATATAAAATAAGAATAACAATGGTGGTCCGATTCACCGCCCCCATCATCAATTTTTTACGGACGGGGTGAATCGGAAGGGGCAGTTAGGGATGTCCCCGTCGATTTAGCCCACTAGTACTGTTTGGAACAAATTTTACTTTGCCAGCTTAAAGCTAACATACTCAAGTGTATACACTGAAAAAATAATTAAAATCCATCCACAATTTTTCATTTTGTAACAAAGTTAAAAAACCCATTTTTCAAAAGTGAAATTCTATTGAAGGGCATTTTATACCCAAATTTATTATATTTTTTAAAAATATAAAAACTCTCTAGAATTAAAGATAATCTAAATAAAAATTGTAGTACTAAGGCGTGGCTATTAAATGAGCAAAAAAAAAAAAATTTAAAATTTTTTTTTTTTTATTTAGGAGTGGACCGAATCACCCCTCTAAAAAAGGTGGGCCCGGTCACCCCACCCGACTCTATACATTTGTAAATGTGACCTAACAATGAAAAGAATACCTTAATCATTTCATCAGATTTAAATTGAATATCCAAATGCCTACTTTTATATATTATATAGTCTTAAGAGCCTCTAGTTGTAACTTGTAAGTTTTATGGTATGTACGATATATGTTTTTCATTTTACTTTTCAGATATAATAAATATATATATAAAACTGTTTAAAATTTTTTAACTACCAACATGGGTATTTTGGAAAAGATATCAGAAATTGAAAAGGAGATTGCCCGTACTCAGAAAAATAAAGGTACGGTAGTGTAATGGAATCAGTTTAGTTTCAATACCGGATATAGTATATATTAGTATAATATATTAATATATATATATACATCTATATAGTATATATAATATATTATGTATATATATTAGATATTTATACTATATAGTATATATATTTATGTATATGATATATGATATATATATAGTTATATATATATATATATAGCCAGTATATATAATATATAGTAATATATATTAGATAGATTATTATATATAAATATATATATATTATATATATATATATATATATATATATATATATATATATATATATATATATATATATATATATATATATTTTCTATTCTATGAAATGGGGTAAAAGTGATAACCTGGGGGAAATGTGATGATAATCACAAGACCCTGTTCAATTGTGGTTTTGTCCTCAAATAGTTTATGGTCTAGGATATTATGTTTAATTAAAATTAACTTAAAAAATTAATATTAATAACTTAATAAAAAATTTCCTAATTTTTCAGCTGCATTTTTTGTAATTTTTTTTAAAATTTTAAATAGGAAAGGAAAAAAGTACCTAGGTTGCAAAAGTCTTTTGAAAGCCATATCTTCCATAAACCTTAGGAAATAAGAAAGAAAAGTACTTATATCAACACTTTTAATAACTCATTTAGGTAATAAGAAAATTGTTTTAGCAATTTAGGGTAAAAGTGATAGTTTTTTTTTATATAAACAGTCGTCCCACGTAGAATGCGGGGTTAGGTTCCTGACCCCCCGCATTATAGGCCACATCGCATATAACTAACCCCCTTAAAAATCATTAATATTAAAATTTTTATCTTTGTATAAGGTGAATAAAATAGCGAGCAGTTTTAATTTATCCCTAATAATAATGAATCAATTTTCAGATATGAATGTAATTTAACAATACAGTATATAACAACATATTTTATTGACTAGTTAATTAGTAGGATATTTAATACATTACAATTAGTGATGGGACGATTATGAAATTTTGCCGATGACGATGACGATTATAGAAAATTTTGATGCTGACGATTAATTGAAAAAAATATTTAAAAAATTTATTTCTCTCTCTCTCTCTCTCTCTCTCTCTCTCTCTCTCTCTCTCTCTCTCTCTCTCTCTCTCTCTCTCTCTCTCTCTCTTCGCTTATATCTCATGTTTATTCGCTTTCTCTCCTTCTTCGCTCTCGCATTTCTCTTTTTCGTCTCTCTCATCTCTTCTCATCTCTGCTCTCGTCCATCTCTCTCTCCGTCTCTCGAGTCTCTCTCTCTCTATCTCTTTCTCTCTCATCTCTCTGCTCTCTCTCTCCTTCTCTCTCGTCTCTCTCGTCTCTCGTCTACTCTAGCTCTTCTCTCTCTCGTCTCTCTCTCTCTGCTCTCATTGTTCTCATCAGCTCTCTCTCTCTCTCTCTCCTCTCTCTCCGTCTCTCTTTCTCTACATCATGCTCCTCATCTCTGGCTCTCTTCTCCTCTTCTCGTTGCTCATCGCTCTCGTCTCGTCTCCTACTCTGCCTCTCTCTCTGCTCTCTCTCTCTCTCTCATCGTCTCGTCTCAGTCTTGCCGTCTCTCTATCTCTCATTCGTCGTCGTATCATCGTCTTCGTCGTTACTCAGGGTCTCTTCTGCTGCTCATCTCTCTCTCTTCATCTCCTCTCTCTCAGGTCGTCTTCTCTTCTGCTCTCGCCGGTGTCGGCTCTGCTCTCGTGCATCCATCTCCTCTGGCTTACTGTGGTCTGCTCTCTCTCGCTCCACAGTGATTCGTGATTCTCTCATTTCTGTTCGCGGCGGGCGGCGATTCGGGTACTGGTTGATCGACAGGGAGGTGAGGAGTGTGGATCCTAGCTGACATGATCGGTGCGCGTCCGTGCAGTCCTGGATGTCTGGTCTCCGCTCTCCCTCCTTCGTTTTTTCCTGTTAGGCTCATGCTTATCGTTTCTGTCGTCTTTCTCTCTTCTCTCTCAGTGCGATCTGGTTCTGTGATTGTTGTCTATTCGACATTGATGACCTGGTCTTCCTCTCGCCTATGTGTCGGGATTGTCGGTAGGCCTTCGTCACGTCCCGTAGGCCAGCTATCTCCGTCTTCCTTGTGTCCGTGGGGCTCTCGTTCTCTGTGCTGATAGCGTCCTCTCCTCGCACTCCTCTTGTTTTCGGATATCGTCTCCTCGTCGCTCCGCGATCTCTCTCTCTTGCCTTGTGTCTCCTCATCTTCCTCTTCATAATCTCTCTCCATCTCTTCTCTCTCTTCTTCCTTGCTAGTTCTCTCGTCCTGCGTTCTCTTGCTACTCTGCGTCCCAGTTCGTCTCTCGATCCTTGCTCTCTCCTTCATTCTACTCTCCACTCTCTCTTCTCTCTCCTCTCTGCTTATCTTTCGGCACGTTATGCAGCCTAGCTCGCTCTCTTCCTCTCATCTCTCTCTCTTTCCTTCTCTCTCTCTCTCTCTCTCTCTCATCTCTCTCTCTCTCTCTCTATCTCCTCTCTTTATTCCACAAAGACATGTTGCCAAAATGTTCCTGAGTTATTCTTGTTCGGATCTAAGTGTCGCTCTCTCTCTCTCTCCTCCTCTCCATCTATGCTTTTCCAGCATCAAGTAGTTTTCGTCGTGAGCCTGCATAATCATTCTTACTCTAGACTCTTGCTCACTCTACGCTCATCTCTCTCTATCCTCGGTGTATCGTCTGTGTCTACTCCCCTCTCTGCTTTCTTCGTTGTCTCTCCTCTCTTCTGCTCTCCTCGTTCTATAGCCTGCCTCTCCTCTCTCTTTCTTTCTCCGCTCCTCTCGTCACTCTTCTTCTTTCTCTGTCCCTTCTTCGCTTCTACTCTCTTCATCCCCAGCCACTCAGCGGCATGGCGCTCTACAAATGGCTTGACATAGAGTGGCAGCGAGGGCTCTCTTGCGGCGGGTTAGTGAGTCTGGTGAGCTCGCTGTGTGAGGCACGCGTGCATTTGATTGAGTGCGTGCTTGTACGCTCCGTCTCTCTCTCGTCTCCTCTGCGCGGCTCTCATTCTTCTACTCGCTCCTCTCTTGTAGCCACCGCGCCTCTCTTCCTCGCCTCACTGCCTCCTCTCTCTTTTGTTGTCTACGTTCTCTGTCTACTTCTCGTCTCTCTCTGCTTTAGCTTCACTTGTCTCCTTTGCTCTCCTTCTCGCCTTCTTCTCTCCTCTCACACCCCTCTCCACTCCTCCCGTGCGCTTTTCCGTCGTGCTATCGTCTCGCATTCTCTGTATGCTCACGGGGTCCCTCAGGCATGCTGTCGGCACTGTTTCTCTTCAGTCTTGCCCAGGCTCGTACTGCCCTTGCCCCGTCAGCCCCTCTTCTGCCGCTCCTCCGTCTCCGCGCGTCTCCCCACCTTAATCCTCTTGCTGCTCTCTTGCTCACTATGTAGAATGTCTCCTCTCTGCCTTTCATTGCGGTTTTGTCGCACACCGAGTGCCTACTCCTCGTAGGTAGCGATAGTGAGCATTTATTAGTCGATTACCCGTATCATCCTGCTAATCTCTCTTGACGGTAGTACGTCCCTAATTGTGGCCGTCGCTCTATTGCGTTCTCTCGGCTGCCGTGCGCACTCCTTCGCGGCTGCTCTCTCTTCCTACTGACACACTGATCGCCGATTGCTGATCTGCCGCCTCCCCGCTCTTCTCGGCGTGTAGGAGTGTCTGCCTCTATTTCGTACTCGAGAAAGTCAAGTGCCAGTCTCTGCGATGTATGCGTGTCCTCAGCTGTCCGCTCTTGGAGGCAGGCTATCCGTATCCTTGTAACGCAGATCCTCGTCAGCCGTGACTTGGAATGTCTTTGAGCGTTATCCTTGCTGACATTTGCAGGTGTTCTCGTACCACGGGCTTGTCTGGAAGGTAAGTCCGCATCTGGCTCGCTTGTTCCTGCGGTTTGTAGGCGTATCCGTCGTCGGATTGCTCCCGGTACCAGGACCGTCCCTGCGACTGTCTCTCCTTCCCATTGTACCAGTCTTGTCTCGAGTGGTTGACTCCAGGGACGAAGCCTTCTCTCCTCTCCTCTCCCCCTCCCACTCCCTCCATCCTCATCCTCGCCTCCGCTTGTCTTCTACGAAGCCACTCTATCTTCACTCCTACCACTAGGTCACTTTCTCTCTACTTCACTCTTTTCTCTCTCTATAGTCCTGATCTCTGCACTTCTCAGTTCTCTCACCTCTCGCTCATCGGTCCTGCTCTCCTCTCGCCCGCGTCTACTTCGTCTCTCCTCTCTCTCCTCCTGTTCGCCCCGTCTCCACTCGTCAGTCCATTCCCCCTCTCTCAACTCACGCCTATCCTTCTAGCTGCCTCCGTTCTCCTTCCACATCTGTCCTCTCTCCCCTGCCTCTTCTCTCTGCTCTCGTCGCTCTCCTCCCGCTCTCTATCTCTCTCTCTCTGTCTGTCTACTTTCTTCGCTTCGTCCGCCTTCTCTTACCTCTCTCTCCTTCTCTCTCTCTGCTCAGTCTTACCATATCTCCTGCTAGCCATCTCTCCTCGTCTCGTTTCTCCGCCTGCTCTCTCCTCTCCTCTCCCCTCTCTGTTACTATCCCTCCCTCCTCGACGTCTCTCTATCTACTTGCTCTCCCCTTCGCGTCCGATCGCGCCCCCACTCCTGTTCTCTGCCATCCCCTCTCTCCTCTAACTCCTCCTCGCTCCTACCTCTTCTCTCCTTCTGTGACTTTCTCTTCTCTCTCTCCTTCGATCCGTTTCTTCGCGCTCTCCCTCTCCTTCCTCCTCTCGTCCGCCCTCTCTCTCACTTCCTCTTACCTCTCTCATTGTTATTTCCTCCTCTTGCCCCCTCTCTATCTCCTCCTCCCTCACATATCTACTGCTTCTCCTATCTCTCTCATCGTCTCTCTTCTCCCCCTCCCCCCCCCTCCCCGTCTCATCATCCGGTCTCTCTCGCAGTACTCTCTATCTCGAGCGCCTTCCCTCTATCTTCTCTCTCTCGTTCTCTCCTCTCGGCTCCCCCTCTCTGCTCTCCTTCCATCTCCTGGATCTCCCTCCACCCCTCGTCCTCCCCTCTCTCCTCAGTCTCTCTTCTCGTCTCGTCCCCCGCCGACTCCTGCGCTCCTCCTCTCCGTCTCTCTCTCTCTCTGCCTCTCGTCTCACTTCTCTTTCTCTCTCCGTCTCTCTTATCTCTTCTCTTCTCTCCTCTCCTCTTCCCTCTTCCCCCTCTTCTTCTTTCTCCCGTCTCCTTCTCTCTTCTCTATCCTCCGCTTCCTTCTCCGCCACTCGCTCCCCCGCTCACACAACTGACTCTCGTCTCTCTTCCCTTTTCTCTCACCTCTTCTCGTAGTCTGCTCTCTCCCTGGCTCGTCCCTCCCCTTCACTCCCTACTCACTCTCGTCTTGCGCTCCTCCGCTCTGCTCTCCTCTCTCTGTTCATCATCTCTCTCTCTCTACCTCCCTTTCACTCACCTCCTACTCGTGCTCTCTTCCAGCGCTTTCCTCCCTCCGTCCCCTTCCTCCTCTTTCGCTCTTCCTCTCTTCTGATCCCTTCTCTCGGCTCTGCTCCTGTCGCTCGCGATCCTCTCTACTTCTACCACTGCATTCATTTCCCGCTCGTCCCGCCTTCCGCCCCCCTCTCTCTGACTCTCACCTACCAAATCCCCTCGCTACGTTCGTTCAGTCTTCGCCCGTACGTTCTCCATCTCCGTTCTCTGCTGCACTCTCTTCTTAACCCTCCTCCGACCTATCTCTCACCGTCCTCTTTCTCCGCACTCTCGCCATCTGCTTCTCTCCTTCCCATCGATCAACCTGCTCCCCCTTCTCTCTCCTCCTGTCTCTCATCCGCTTCCTCACTACCCACCCATGCCCTCTCCTCCCCTCCTCCTCCTCGGCTCCCTCCTTACCTTTTCTTTTTCTCCCTCTGCATCTCTCTCTCCCTCTCCCCGTTCCCCACTGCGCGCTGTCAGCGTCCCTCTGCCACCTCATCTACTCTATCCTCCTTCTCTTGCGCTTTGCCTCCTCTCCTTTCTTCTCAGTCCCGATCTCTCCCCTCTTCCTCGATTCTTCTCACCTTGATGCTCTTCGTCTCCACCTGTCCTCACTTCCTCCCGGTCCTGCTCACGGTCAAGTGACTCTCCTTCGCCCTCCGTCCTTGCCTCACCGTCTCTCTCCTCTCTATCTCCTTCTTGTAGGTCTCTGGTTTCATCTACTCTCTCTCCCTCTCTCTGCTCGTCGAATTGTTGTCTCTCTCTACCTTCTTCTCGAGTTGTTCATCTGCTTCTCTCTCTCTCTCTCTTCTCTCCTCCTCTCTCCTACCTTTCTCCCAGGCTCCCTATCCGATTGTCCTCCTCTCCCCTCTCTCATTCCTTTCCATCACTCTTCACTCCTCTCCTCTCTTCTCTCTCGCCTCCTTCTAAAGTCTTCAGTTCAGTTCCACTCGGCCCAGCTGCTCTCTCCTTCTTGCTCATCCTCTCGGCCTCCTTCGCTACTCGTTCTCCGACCTCTCCCCGTACTCTCCTCCACCGTTCCATCACTCCCTCATCCGCCTCTTCCCCTCCATCTCTTGTCTTCTTCCTCCTACCATCCTCTAGCTCGTTACCTCCTCTTCCTCGTCCTCCTCGTTCTTTGCATGCTCCCCTCCTATCTCACCTTTTGCTTCATTCCTCTCTCTCCTCTTCTCTCTCTGCCTCCTCCCCATTCTCCCTGCTCGCTCTCTCGTCCTTAACTCTCCATGCCTCGATGCGCATCCTCGACGCCTCTATTCACCTCCCTCGCTGTTCGCCTCCCTCCCTCTCTCTTCCCCCGTTTCTCTCTTCTCTCTTCGCGACTCTCAGTCTCGTCTCACTCCCCCCTCAGTCTACAACCATAGCACTCCACCCATCCCCTCCCTCTCCGACTCTCCGCCACTGCGTCTCTCTCCCGTGGCATCCTCCCTCCCTCGCGTCCCCGCACTTTCGTCTTCTCAACTCGCACTCCCCCATCCCTCCTCTCCCTTCTCTCGTCTTCCTCACCCTCCTCCACCGTTCTCTCGTCTTTTTCCTTCACGCTCTCCCACTTCTCATCATCACCCCACCTCTGCCCTCCCTGCCTCCTGTTTCTCCCCTGTTCTCCTTCACTTCCTCCCTCCCTCCTCATTCCTCTTCCGTCTGTCCCTCTTGCGGCGTTCCCTCTTCCCTCCTTCTCGCTCGCTCCCCCCTCACCGCTTTTCTCCGCTCCCTACTTACGTCCGCTCCTATCCCGTATCATCTCTCTCGGCTTGCACCAGTCCTCACTCTCTTCTCTGCACTTCTCATCTCCTTATACTCGCTACGGTACTCTCCATCTGCCCCCTTTTTTCCCGTGGCTCTCTTTCTCTTCTTGCGCCCTCTTCTTCGTGCATCTGCCTCACGTAGCTCTCTCGTCGCTGCTCCGCTTCTGTTGTCGGTCCCTCATCATCTCCCCGATCTCTTTCCCCTCTCCCTCATTCCCCGTCCATCTCCTTTGCTCCTCACATGCCCTTCTCATTTCTGTTTATTCCTACTGTCTCTCTGCTCTCGGCTCATCGACTCTCCTATCCTGCTACTCTCTCTCGTTCTCCTCTCTCCCTCTTTTCTCTTCTCTCTTGTTGCTCTGCTCCTTTCCGCCTCTGTCCCCTCCTCTCCTCTTCCGACCCCCTCTCCCTCCCTTCTCTTCTCTTCTTCTCTAGCTCTCCCTTCTCTCCTCATTCGTCTCTTCCTTACTCGCTCGCTCATTCTGACTCTGTCCTCCGTCTCGGTATCCTGTTCTAGCTTGTCTCTCCTGTCATTCTGTTTTTATCCTCTTCTCCGAGGTTCCTGTTTCCTCTCTCCTCTTGCTCTCCTCTCTTCTCGCCCACTGGTCCCCGTCTCTATGCCTCGAGGTCCACTCCGCCCGTCTCTCCCTCCCTCTCACTCTCGCTCCTTCCCACGCTCGCTCTTGCCCGCTCTCTCCTGTTATCGACTCCATCCCCGCGCGCTACCTCTTCTCCCTAGTCTCTCGACCCTCCTCTCTTCCCGCGTTCTCTTCGTGTCTGTCTACCTTATCGAACTTCATCTCTCTTCTCCGTCTAGACTATCGTCTCCCTTTCTTCCTCTCGCGCTCAGGTCTCCACCCTCTCTCTCCCGCTCATCGCTCCTCCTCTACTGCTCTCCCTTCTCTGCTTGGCGTCTCGCTCTTGGTATCTCACTCACCTCCCTCTTATTCTGCTCCTCCTCCTGCCCCCTCTTCTGCCGTCTGACCTGTCTAACTCCGCTTCTTGTCGTTCCTCTGCTTCTCTCGTCTCTACACCCTCCCCTCCTCCCTCTCTAGTGGTCCTTCCTCCCCCTCCTTCTCCTCTTCTCTCGCGTCCATCGTCCGTCTCCCCTTCTTCTCTCGCCATGCCACCCCGGCGCTCTGCTCGCGTCCCCCTCCTCTCCGTCTCCCTCTCCCCCTCTGCCCTTCTCTTCTTCTCTTGCCTAAGTCTCACCTCGCATCCCTCCAGCGTCCTCGTCTTTGTCTCTCTTCTCCTCACTCATGCTGATCACCCCAGCCTCCATTCTCTTATACTTACTTGTCCCTCGCCAGTCTTTCGCACGTGGCATCCTCTGCCTTCCATCTCCTTTCTCTTCGCTGGGCCCCTCTCCTCACCTCTAATCTGTCTACCGATCCTCACCCTCGCCCGTCCACTCGTTTCTCCCGATGCTTTCCATCCCGCTCTACCTCCATCTCTTCTCGCTTTCGCTCTTCACTCCTCTCATCTCTCACGCGCTCTGCCACTACCGGACCCCTCCGCTGTTTTCCGCTCCTCATCAGTGCTCCCCCCTCTTCCGCATGCCACTCTGCCGCCCCCCCCAGCACCTCCTCTAAGCTCTCCCCGTCCTTTCATCTCTCTCCCTCTCTCACCCTCCTCGCTCCGGTTTTCTCTCACTGGCCTCTCTGATCCTCTCGTTCGTTCCTACTCTCGTCCCCTGGCCTGCGCTCTACCCCTTTCGCGACTCCCCTTCTGCTCTTCGCTCCTCCCTCGCCCCTTCTCTTTGCTTCACTCCTTCTCTCTCCCCATCCCTACGCCTCCTTCCCTCTTCCACCTCCGCCCTCCTCTACATCTCTCCTTCAGGCTTCCTCTTACCCTCTCCGATCGTCTATTTTCCCGTCCCGCTCCTTCTCTTGCTCTTCGGATCTTCCTCCCCTGCGCCTGCGTGTTGCATCTCTCTCTCCCCCCAGCACCACCCCTCTCTTCCCTCTCTTTCACTCGCTCTCTCCCTCCCGCCATCCTCCCCCCTTCCTCCCACTTCCCCTCCCGTCCGTCCCCCCTCCATGCCTCCCCTCATCTCGCCCGTTCCCTCGACCGCCCGCTCATGCCCACGTCCGCCTAACTCTCCACCTCTTTCCCTTCTCTCAGACTTTTGTCCCTCTTCAACTTTCTCTTCTCCCCCCACCCCCTCCTTCTCTCTTCTCCCTTCCCCACCTCGTCTCCGGACCCGCCTCCGTTTCTCTTCCTCTTCCTCCCCTTCGGCCCCCTCTGACTCCCGCTCATCCAGCAGAACTGCCCCCCCCCTTTACCTCTGTCACTCTCACTCTCACTTTCCCCTCATTTCCCCCCCTCCAAGCCTTCCGTCTCCGTCATCTGTCGCCTCCTTATCTCCCCTCTAATCCCCCCACCCTCCTCCCCCCTTACCTACCACCTCGTAGCCCTCTCGCCTCCCCTATCTTACTCTGCCTCTAACTCGCCCTCTCCTCGTTGGCGTCTCTCCCCCTCCTCTCTCTGGCTGGACTCCCTCCCGCGCTACTTCCTCTCGTCCCTCCCCACCTTCCTCCCCCACTCCATCCTCCGCCCCTTCTACTGCCCGTCCCGCCCCCTTCATCCTTCGCATCGCGCTGTTGCCTCCGCCGCGCCCCCCCCAGCCCCCCCCTCTGCCCCCCCTTTCCCGTCCGCCCGTGGCCCCTGATGCGCCCCCCCCCCCCGCAGCCCGGTCCCTTCGCCGCCTCTCTCTCTCTCCCCCCTTCCCCTATCCCTCGCTGGTCGCCCCCCTCCGACGACTCCCCCCACTTTCTCTCACACCCTCCCCTCTCCCGCTTTACCTATCCTGGCGTTAAA
>JABUQX010086301.1:10000-12500 GCA_015478945.1 Trachelipus rathkii | reverse complement strand
TGAGTGCGAAATCATATGAACTAAACAACGATATTTTCATATGAAACATTTCTTGTTCAAATTAATAATGAATCTCATTAAAATATTCTATGTACTATAATATTTATTACAGCAATGGAATATTCAATATATTCTATGACTAATATTTATATCTGATTCAATCTAAGTTGCAATTAAATTCGTACGAATTTACCAGTCTCTAGTTTAAAGTGTGTATAATATGAAAATAGGGGATTTATAGTGATTTTTTTAAATTGGCAGAAAGAAAACAAATATATTAACCTGGAATGTCTCTGTGAATATTCCACCAAATGAAATTTTCTTCGCAGGATAGGTAGAGCATATCAAGACGAAGGTATTGGTATATGTCCCATGTAAATTGGTCAAGTAAAGGGAAATGACACCAAAAAGAGTCGTTTGAGTCATGCGAATTAGGCTGACTTAAATTTCTACGGTACTCCGAACGGAAGAGGAACAACTTTGGGAAGATTTTTTGGCGAAACTTTATTTACTTTTTTGTTAAAACCAGGGTTGTGCAGTCGAAGTCGGAGTCGGAGTCGGAGTCGCGGAGTCGGGGAGTCGGTAGTTTTGAAGAGAGTGGAGTCGGAGTCGGCAATTTTGAAAAGGGTGGAATCGGAGTCGGTAATTTTGAAGAGGGTGGAGTCGGAGTCGGAGTCGGAGTCGAAGTCGGTAATTTTCAAAAGGGTGAAGTCGGAGTTGGAGTCGGAGTCGGAGTCGGAGTCGAAGTCGGAGTCGGTAATTTTCAAAAGGGTGGAGTCGGAGTCGGTAATTTTCAAAAGGGTGGTCGGAGTCGGTAATTTTCAAGAGTCGAGAGTCGGAGTCGGAGTCGGAGTTGGTAATTTTGAAAGACACGCGAGCTAGCAGAGTCGGAGTCGGAAAATTTTTGAACCGACTCCACAACCCTGGTTAAAACTTTGATAAATGGATAATAAGTCCTTCTTTAGGACAAATAAAATAAATGTTATACAAAAATATATAAAAATATATACAAACTATATTTTAAAAAATAATATTATTAATGGTTTTAACCCAAATTAGTTTTTTTCCTCAATACAAGGCTAGCTAAGCGATCGTTTGCTCGTTCATTTATTCAAGGTAATCCAAATTACTGATTGGGATTTAAAAAGGATTGAAAATGTAATTCAATAAAATGAAAACTCCCGCAGCATATTATATATATATATAATATATTATATATATATATTATATAAATAATAATATAATAGTATATATATATATATATAATTTATATATATATATATATATAGATATATATATAATATATATATATATATTATATATATATTATATATATATATTATATATATATATATATATATTTATATATATATATATATATATATATATATATATATATATATATATATATATATATATATATATATATATTATATATATATATATATATATATATATATATAATGGGATTGGATTTACTCCCTTACCTCTGTAAGAATCTGTGTAAAATATTGAAGAGTTTTTGCCACACATATATTGTGTGTTTCCAGGATTGTTGTCACTGGCAACAGCTTGGAAGTGTGGAATGTACAACAACTTCTGCCAAATCTGGATATTCTTTGCTTTAATACAGTATTTCCACCATTTTAATGCATCTTCCTGTAGACCCAGTCTTTTTATTTATTTACATATTTATTTATATTTTTTGTGATACTTTTCTATGAAGTCCAGTGATGTGCTGCTTGCGATATTCTCCTCTTCATCGTCACTACTGGAAGCAAGAATTATATTCAGAGTCTCAGTTAGTGATGTACGCGTACTGGAACAAGGTGTTGGTGAAGAATCTCTCTTTCGTTTTCTTTCTGGTTCAGCATCCTCTAAATGTTTATTTTCAAATTTCATGTCGTCACAAAGCCGAGCTAGAAAATGTTGTCACAAAGCAAAACTAGAAAATATTAAACTTGATAAGTTATTTGTGCAGACGAGAAATATCTTCACTTTAAAGTTCATTAAATCTGTTAAATTCGGCTTTCAAAGTTTGCGTCAAGTAATTAATCACTTGCTTTCCCTTCTCATAATCTTCAAGCAATGAAGATGATTGTTTAGATGTTTCAGGTTTATCACATACAGTTTTCAGAAGAGCGGGTTTAAGGCTGACTATAAAATTTATGACATTCCCATTGTAGATGTTGAATCGCTAAGCTTTTCTGTAATTTCTTCGTAAGGCTAGAGATTTCAAACATCCAAACATTATAATAAACTCTAAATTGCTAACAGATATTTTGGATTTGCTAGCAATATACAAACAAAGCTACTTTTTCAATTCTTCAGTTCTTTTCAACATATGCAAATTGGTGTTCCATTTTATAGCTCATGTACAACATTTATTTAATACATGCATTTGGAGTCTCTCTTGAATTTTCTTTAACTCTTCTTGAGCTATGGTTGAATGATGGAAATGAGTGTCAATTGTGCGACATTTGATAATGGGGGGTTTTAT
>JABUQX010086300.1:10000-28008 GCA_015478945.1 Trachelipus rathkii | reverse complement strand
CGTATAATATATTATGTATAAGCTAGTGCAGGTTCTAACCTTCAGATATAGTGCCCTTAATAATTCAAACTGCACCATCAGCTACAAAACAAAGAAGAAACGCCTTCTGGAGTGACAGCTGGAAGAAATGTATAAAAATCGAAAAATATAGCTTAGTAATTTGAGATTCGTATAGGTGTGAATATTTTATATTCCGGCTAGACAAAGATTGCGTGTGTTTGCAAAAACCAATGTCGATAACGACTCTCGAGGTCATCGTCCTCAGCTGTCGTACCCATGTAATAAGGTTATTCTTTGCGTGTAGGAGCAAGTCCGTATACTATCTACGCTCAATGCAATAAACTCATTATTCTAGTAATTTTTATCAACATGGACCTGTGTTTAATCCCATAACTCGTTTGTTGTCTATTAATTCTTTTTCACCTCTTTTTATTATATGTTCTCTTTGTCTGTCTATTATTTCTTTTGTACCATTCTTTCTATTAACTAAACGCTACTCATCAATTTGCCTATTATTTTCCTTTGCTAGTTAGATCTTTCTAATCATTTCAGGTCCTATCTCAACTAGACAAGATTAACAAGGAATCAACGCGTGTTCATAATTCTTTTAGTTTCATTATTCAAGTCTTCAAGGTAATGAAATAAAATCAACTCCTCCACATAACACATTTATTTACAATTTTTCCCTCAATGATTATATGAGCACAAATTAGCTCAATATGAGTATTCTCATTACCTGAGTACGACAAATATCCACAAATCTTTTATTTATCTCAATAGAAAAAGATCATCAATAAATGATAGTCATATGTTCACAGTCTCATTCACTTAACAATAAGTGCATCAATAAGAGCGCATTAATTATATACAAATCACAATGAATTCATCCCTAAAATAACAGTTTATCTGTCAAGATCAATACCCGAATCACATGTCATGCTTCAAATTTATTATCTTCCTAAGTACCCATTGTCCTTACGCACATCGTACTTAAAAAAGTTGTTCGCAGTATGTATATCTAAAGTACGCTCCATCTCAATGTAAGTTATTCAATTTCGTGTTTCATTCTCTAGAAAATCCTACGTTAGTTCTGCAAAAACTATCCCTAAATTCTACAACTTTACTGTTAAGTCTCTCTCCCACTTGATAAAACACAAAATTTAAATTTATTCTCTAAATTATCAACAAATCAAAAATATGTTTACTAAACATTTCCACTGATTTAAAACCTTTACAATTATCTCTCTCAACTGAATTCATATTCTCTAAAATTCAAGAATAAAAGTCTTATTAAAAGTATATTCCACTGCAAAACTAAAATTATTAAGATATTCTTCAGATTATCAGAAATTTCAAAAAATCGGATTTACTAAATTATTCCACTGAACAAACGCCACCAAAAATTTACACATTCCCTATATACTACAAAAACCAATTATTCAAAATCTCAAAAATGTCTTTACCAGAAGTACTTAGTACCACTGCAATAACTAATATTTCAAAAATTTATTCTCACGAATTTTGATCAAAAATTCACAAAATGTTTACTCAACACTCCACCGAAAACCTAAATTTAAATTTATTCATTCTAAGAATTATCAAAAATTGTGCTCAGAAATGTTTAGCTATAGTCCAAACTTTGAAAAACTAAATCCTCCTAAATTCATTAATTACTAAAACTTATCCAAAATCCGGGTAAAATATTTCCAAAGAAAATGTCTTTCTAGATTCATTTTAAAAAATTTCCCGAACGATAGTAGTACAATATTATTGGAAAACAGGAACTCCATTCAAGTTATAGTCGGAGCCGTTTGAATGAGATGTAGTAAACTATTTCAGAAGCAAAAGCTAAATTCAAACTATTCATAATATTATCCAGAAGAATGCCGAGGTAAAAATTAAAGAAAGCTAAATTCAAAAATACAATTTCTACTTGAAATCTATCTCCTCATAGGCTGTTAAATATATCTTCTCAAAACGCAAAAAGCTAAACTCAAATACTATCATTAAAATTATTCAAGTTCCAGTTAAAACATTTCAAAAGCACGAGAAGCCTAAATTATCAATCTCGAGACTTTTGCATAAGAGAGATTAGATCAAGATGTATGGCAACTTTTTCCTAGTACAGATAAAGAACTGTACCCTACAAAGCTATCTAATGTAAGGTCTTAGTAATCCACTTCCATCAGTAAGGACATCTAAATTATTCGGAGAAAAGTAGGCCAAGTACTTTCATAAATTACTGAAATGCAAACAAATCTTAAAGAGAATACTGAAAATGGTTAGGTTAAGTAACATTTTCACCTAAGCCTAATTGAAAGCAAATTCTAACGTATACCTGAAATTGGCTAAGTTTACTTTCAATAATCTGAAATGTTAAACAAATTTAAAATAATACTTGGGAAATGTGGAGTTATAGTAACTGTTCACCAAACCTTAATCTTGAAAGCAATTTCTAAATTATATGTTCATGAAAATTTGGGCTGAAGTTGACTTTCCAATATATCGGAAATGCTAAACATAATTTAAACAACTAATACTGAAAGGTGGTAAGAGTAACATTCAAACAACACCTAACATATATGAAGAAAGCAGAACTCTCTTGAAAAGTATCCTTGAAAATTGACCTAAAGTATAAAGCATACCCACAACGACTCCGCGGCATCCGCATACGAGGGAGTAGCTGCCAAAACAAGTGTGAGTGTATTTCGCGACAGCTATCTTTCAGTAAATCTAAAATAGTCAAACAGATTTAAAATAATACTGAAATGTGGTTAAATAACTTTTCACTAAACCCAATTGAAAACAATTCTAAAATTATTCTGAAAATGGGCTAAGTTACTTTCATAAATATCCGAATATCAACAAATCTAACATAAGCATAAGTTACGTCTCACAATCTCGACTTGAACCAGTATTAATAAAGTCTAAGTTCCAAAAATACAACAGCGCATAGCACTTCAACTGAAAGATAAGTCCCAAAAATCTGGACGCAATTTACCAGTTACTATCAGCTCCTGGGTTCGAAATATATCAAAACTTTTAATGAAAGTTAAAAAAATAAATCCTGTCTAAAATCGAAATACTCAATACATAAATACTATAAGTTTAATAGATATCATTAATGTCCTTCAAATACTTTCCATGTTTACTAAATCTTAAGTCTCTCAAAATATATCTCCTAATAATAATAATTTTCAAACACTTATAGGCTTCAATCTTATTTTAATGAGTGAGTCGGAGTTGTGCAAAAAATAATATAGTACTTCAGCTATTTACAAATCGGAGTATACAGAATAATATAGCCTATTCATGACTTTTTAATAATAAATCTGAGTTTCAAAAATAATAACTAACTATTTAATACTCCAAATCGTGAGTTTCCAAAAAATCTTATATGGCTTCATACGATTATAATAATAATCTGGAGGTTTCAAAATTATTATCGGCTCTTGCAACACCTATTTAATACAACGAGGTTTCCCCAAAATACTAAGGCCCTTCTACCCAAATATTTAATAAATATTCATCTAGATAAGTAATTATATACATATGAAATTTAGTTGCGTCAGGTAAGACAATATATATATATAGTATATATATATATATATATATATACTATATTATATATATAATATATATTATACATATCCCGTCCTACTACTATAATATACTATCATAGTATTATAGTATTAAGGTTCGACTCACAATGATTTAAATTTTATTATATTTAAATCAATATTAAATATAATTTAACTTAGTAAATTGATAAATGTAGATATGTATAAGTGAGTACTTATATGCTTATAGTAGTAGAATAATGTATAAGGTAAATTAATTTAATTATACCCGTATATATAAGTATCATTTCGGTCTCAGCTATATAGGTGACGTGACTATTATTACGTGCCGACTAACTTTAGTTTTGATACACTTATTGTTCTCCCGATTCTTTCCCCTAATGGCACTTTTGGAAATTTTTTACATTCATTTTGCTAAAATATCAGCATAAGGCCCTATTTAACTCAGTTAAGTAGTCATTAAAGCACACAAAAATATATTAATGAATTAATGAAAATAGAATATTCATAATAATAATGCGTTATTTATATTAAATATTTTAAATAAAGCTATATATATATCATATATATGTTATATCGGTATATATATATATATAATATATATATTATATATAATTAATATATTTATATATATGATAATAGTAGCTAAACTACTTTTCATAATAATTTATGTTTTTCTATTCATGAACCTTATATACCCATATATATCTATATCGAAATACTTACTCAAATATTCATCTCATCAATTTATATAACTAAATATACCTATATTGGTAATATGATATATATATATATATATAATATAATATAATAATATTATTCATATATATATATATATATATATATATATATATATATATATATATAATATATTTATATATATTCATCAATATATGTATTAATACTTATAGAATATATATTAATATGTAATATCAATATATATATGTAATATATATAGGTAATGAATATATATAAAATATAATATATATATATATATATATTATGATAGATACTATATCTTATATATATATAGTACTACTTATATACTATAAAGTATTTCTCTATTTTAAAAAATCATCTATATATAGATATATTATATTATTATAATTCTATACTATATTTATACTACATTATAAAGTTCTTCTAACCTAACTCCACATATATATAAATTATATAACTATAATACCATTGAATAAATTCATCGATATAAACTAAAATCCCTATACATATAAGCAAATAAAGATAGTACATCAATACACTACGACTTATAAATAGAATCACTAATATTTAGAAGGATAGATTTTATATAATTATCAAGTGTCATAGGAAGGTTGATTGCTCCTTACGGAAATATACTACCATATGATAATTCATATACTCTTAATATCCATAATTTATATATACTATCTAACTACCATCAAATTATCACTTATCAGTACAATAATACTACTATATTCTCACCAACCCCATACTTGCACCGGTATATAATATATATATAATACTATCATAATTCGTAACCAAACTACTATATCATTAATCTTCATCAATTATAATACCTATATATATACATATATACCATATATTATACTATAATACCCATATAATACTACTATATATATATCAAATATACTTTATACTATATATATATATATATATATATATATATTCATCAATATCTATATATATAAATACTATAATTTTATACCTATATACTATAAATATAAATATATATAACATTTATATATATAAATATATATAATATGATATATATATTAACTTATCTGTGGTATATAATAATTATTATTTTAAAACGTTACATATAATTTACAAAATTGTAAATTTATATACTTATATACTATTAATCACATAATCAAATATTATATCACCTAAATAAATGACTATTCGATTATCTCTAATTTATACGATATATACTAGTTAGTAACGCCTAACTAGGTTACTATATACCTACATTAACTTTATCATCCTAGCAACCTACCTTATCATAGGATCATCCAATACCCCGCTACACTCCACCTGATATCATACACTATACATACTACGCTAATTAACGCGTTCACCTATACCCTACTATATAATACTATATTATAATACCTAATTCACTACCTAATTATACCCCTATATATACTCATAATACTATCTATATCATATACTTGACATAATACTAATATCCGTATCGTAATCAATATGTATACAATACACCTCTCCTACCCAGCTTTCTTATGGAACATATAAATACTGAATTATATATAAAAATTATAGAACTCACTATTATAATAACACTATAGACTATACAATATATATCTACACTATATATATAACTTAATCACATAGTACAGTATCATAATAATCCAATTCACACTAATTCTTTTATCACGGATGACCCATCTGCACCATTATTATACATAGATAATATAAGCACCTTAAACTCACCTTCACTTCATATATACTCACTCCCTTACGAAAGTTAAACGTATCTAGAAATCTAGAAAATACTACTTACTGGAAACTATGTGCCAAAGAGATATAGGCATACGAAAGTACTATCATAATACTAATTATATTACTGGAAACATGTTGCCAGATAGATATAGAGCTAATTAAGTATATTGTTATTATCTATTATTTGCACTTAAAAATACAAACACATACATTAATATTATCTATCATATTTATATTTATTTAAAAATTTAATATATATAATTATCGATTCTTATATATTAAAATACATATTATCATTATATAAATTGAAGATCCTTAGATAATATAGAACAGTATATTGAAGTATTTGAATTAAAATATAGACATATCTCTAATACACCCCTACCCCTCTCTAATGAAAGTTATAACGTATTAATAAGTAGAAAATATATATAGTTATTAATTTTATTATGTTTAAAATAGACAGAATATTTATAATTATATATATAATAGATATTAAAATATAAAATCAAATTTATTTAGTCTAATTTTCTAAGAGGATAAAAAAACAACTATTAAGAAGAATATAGCTCACTGATAAATTAAAATAAAGTAATATATATTAATAAGCGCATACTTATATATATATATAGTGTAAAATATATATGTTATTAATTATATATATATACTATCAGATATACTAGATATATAATATAGTTACTTGATTAGTATATTATCGACTACTCTGATATAACGTCGATGAGCATGATAGTAGAACTATTAACATAATATATATATTACTATATATACATATATATATTAGTATATATTATAATATATATTATAACTAGAGTCATACATATATGCGAATAGCTCACACATACCAAGCATAATGTATGTATAATATCAACGTATATATAATATATCTATGACACACGAATCCAATGATATATAAATACTAAATAATATATATGTAACTTGTCTCATATTGAATACATATATCTCATAATTATATATACTATGTAGGGGCTACTAGAGTATATGACAGAGGTCTATCGTCTAATTACGCAAATCGCACCGCGATTCTTAAGAAATCAATTAATCGTAAAAATCTCTACAGATAGCATGGTGAGAAGCTACGCGACAAAATATTACGGACTTTAAATTGACGAAGCATTAACATAGAGCTCAATAAGAGAACAATAATACTGGCAAAGAAGTGTTTGTCCAGTTTTAGTTATCAGAGGTAAATGCTATTATTTTAAAGAAGGAATTTCACAAGGTAGCTCACGCTAACCACGGAACCAACGCAAGCCAATAGCCTTAACCAACCATCAACCACAAAAGAACTTGTTCGGGAAAGAAAAAAGGCTATGTTTATTTCGAGGGTATCATCTCGGCATCAAGATCTGCGCGCAAAGAAAAAGAACAGGGAAAGTTGAAGTCAAGAACGAATTCTAGATGCAAATCAAGGTCAGATCTGAAGTGATTGGAAGAAACGAAAAAAGTTATCAGCATAAGGCATTGAATCCAGTGCAGTCATTAGAAATGGCACGATAAGATGAATATTTAATAAAAAGCGCCGGAGTAAATATTGTAGACTGAGGAAGCAAAAATCCTTGAGGAACACTATAAATGTCAGAGAGGACAGGGAAGAAGTCACAAAATCAGAATGCAGGAGACCGGAGATACCAGCAAATTAGGAGAGAAGCGAGCCAGAAAAGAAAGTAAAAATACCAAGTCAGACCCCAGAACACCACGACCCCACCCTCTCAAAGTCACGTTAAGACCAAAACCCACATATCTATCGCCTTCAGTATATTATTTATAGGAGATATATAATAATGAATTAAGTATAACGATATATATATATATATAATAGTAATTATAGTATTAATATATATTAAATATTAAATTGAATAAAAAATGAATAATTTGTAGTTTAGAAATTATATTTTTTTTATAAGAATTTAGCAAATGTGTATAATTTTATAATTAAGGTCAATGTCGCAAACGTATAAACTACTTTTTACTCTTTATATGATTATAATATTATACGTTACCTATATACGTTAAACTCATATTGTTATTACTAACTTACTAGATATATAACCTAACTTACATACTTAGACTATTCACATACTAATCGGTAGTTCGGTGAATAATATTAGCTGCGTTGTAAGCCTATTATCCTGTGTTTTGATTAATGAGAAATTAAGTATATCTATTTAATAACTAGTATTATAGCCTTAAGAAATTAAGAATATTCTCCTATTATTTATCATTCTAATTAATTTTATAAATGGAATTTGAATATATAATCATAAATAATATTAGAATATTTTTATAAATTAATTATATCTTAATATTATTACTTATTAATTTATTTTCATTATAACGCTTGAATGCAAGTAATATGAAAGTAGTTCATATAGATAGTATACATATTCACTAAGAACTAAGAAAAGAAAATGTGGTCGGTAGGGTCCGATTCACCCCTCTACCGTGGGACAAATGGTTTGACACGTTGGTTCGTGCGCGTGAACCTATGTTTGTAGATCATTTAATTCTATAATTCATGTTTTGTTTTTTTTTTTTATTTTTTATCTTAATATTTAATATATACTCAGATCTTCAATTATAATCTAACTTCTACGACACTAATAAACCTGTTCCTAATAATATTGACAGCACGTCGGATTCCCGTGACATCACTCCTCCTCCTTCTAAAATTAAAGCGTCGGTGCCCTCAGTGCACCAGGCCGCTCTTTCTCCTGCTGCTTACTCTTACCTGTATTCAGTACAATATATATATTTATATATAAACCATTGATCCTATTATATTAAGGCCTTATAACATATAACAATAAATATAGGTTAGGACTTGGAATACCTCCACTATGATTCACATACTCGGTTGCTAAGGCTAATATGGCCTATATACGATTACATACTAGCAATACTGGTGGGGCAAAGTATCTATTATAGTATTAATAGATTATACTGCGGCAGTGATACTTTTATTAATAATGTCTTCCTCTTATCGATCACGCTCTATATTAGTATACTACCTACGTATACTATATACCTAATATAAGGGCTACTTCTATTCCGTACCCTTATAATATATATATTATAATTTATTTAAATTATAATCTATATGCTTACATTTATAATATTTACATAGAATAATAACTATTAAATTGTATTTTATGTATTTGCCGATAAAATAATTATTGCCTATATAAAGTAAGAAAATAAAGTTATATATATCAAAAATAAATATTTAGGTTATATTTGTTGTCTTATTTATTAATATAGTTAATCGATTAGGGTCTTTTTTTTATTTGATTTATAATTTGGAGATAAGAATAATTTAATAATACATTTTAATCGAAATAAAAATAGTCATTAATACTATTAACAAAAGGTTATCATGCCAAGTATTTTAGCTATTAAGTAAGCATAGAGTGGCCTCCAACATAAATTATATAATAATTAGTTAAGGTAATTATATTATAGATAAAACAATTATAATATTAATATATCAATTATATATTATCTTATATGTATATACTACATGGTGTCTTGGTGTTTTGAACATCCCCTAGCCCAGGTTATTCTAATCGCCAGCTTAGTCATATATTGCCTCAATGTGATTGTTTAAAAAGTTTCTTTTTATCAAAAGATTTTTAGAGTCCATCGCTACGACGTGGGAAGCAGCGAGCATGTTTCTGTAAATATACATTCATTTATCTTTTGGGAGGGAAATTTAGCGAACAGGGAAAGTGTGTTTTCGAATATTAGACTGGAGATTTTATTCTTTGAATAGCTAATGAGTTTTTATGATCCTTCATCCTATCATTTCATTCATATTACTTAGGCTCAGGCCTTTTTATCAGAAATTAATGTTTTTATCTTTTATAAAACATATTAGATTTGTGTTTATTGGGTTATAGACTCTTATTCTATATTATTATTCGAAAATCAGATTAGTCCTCATTATATCTTATTTGCGTATAATTCAAGTTTCTGGCGGTACCGTTGAGCGTTGCTTTTTTTTGGTTCATATAGTGTTGTCTTATACTATTAAATTGTTGGGAGTGGGTTTCTTTGACTTTACTTTTATTGCTCAAAATACGAGAGATTTAATGGATATATTATCGATCACGAGAGCTTCGAATATCAACATCGCGAGAGATGGAATATCTGCTCACCACGCCATCTCATCTCGAACGCACCCATATAGTTCGATTGCAAGAACCATAATGCGCGCTATAATTAGAAATGATTGTGATTATTTCATCACCTCTAGAAACAAATAAATCCTACGGATGAGAAAAATTACTTCAACTACCAACTACGTCACTCTCGACTGATTAGCAACAGCGCAAATAAATAAAAATAAGACGCGTTTTAAACATTAGCTCAAATCTCATGACGTAACCCATTTCTCCACGTACGACTAATCAGTTCGTCTTGACTGAGTATGTGCAACACTTCTTCTTAGGATATCTTCTATGAAATTTTATCGAAATTTTTGATTACGCCTTATTGCCAAATAATACGTATAATCTAGGATTTACTAGTATCAGCTTCTGTACTAGGGAAATTCATTAATAGTATGTAATAAGATATCGGCTTATCATCCAAAGTTTATATTTTGATTATCTATATAGACCTCATATATCTATATACCTGACTTATAGAGATATACTGGGCGTACTTCCTATTTTATATATACTTTATCTATATATATTAATTACTGATTAATATATATAACTAAATTTGAGGATATATATATATAATAGGAACCACCAAAATTACAAACTTTAATTATATATTTTTGTATGTATAATGTAAACAGAAACAGTAATAATACTAAAAATCTATTCAATTATATCAAACTATATCAAACTAATAAAGTTAATCATATAAAAATATAGTAATATATATCTATATATATTATATATATATATCATATATATATTATATATATTATAATATATATATAATAATTATTCACAATACTTAGGTATATAGCATCATCTCCATTACTGGTTCCTGATGATTTATTTTTACTTCAAATTCAGTTATTAAAATAAATTTTTGAATTTCGACGAAATTCAAATTTGCCAAATCATGTAAGATGAACATACTAGTCAAATTAAATTAAAAATAATTTAATATTATATATTATTTAAAATTTTGAATATTTTACATTTATTAAATTTTCCTATTTTAATTTAATTTAATTTTATTTTAAATGTTCTTTATATTTTAAATTGATTAATTTTCTTATTAAAAATTAAATATAATTTTAATATTTTTCATTATTATACTTTATATAACCGATAATCGATTTCGCTAATCTTAAGTGTCTGAGGGATAGGATACAACATAATTCAATAATAATAGAAATTGCTTGTTTAGTTTTTTTATTACTCATATTTATATACATATTATTGACTCGAGAAGTACTGAATTATTGTGCAATTAAACCGTGAGCTGCAGGATTGTGAATTTTTATGACGTCTTAAATATTTTCTAACCATATTCAAACGGTTGCGTTTTTATTTGTCTGTTATCTTAAATTTTTTTAACAAACGCCTCACGGTTAGCGGTTCCCGGTTGCAGTTGCCCATATGCCCGTATGCTCCCGGTTATACCGTTGGGTTGCTGGTTGCGGTAGTCATTTATGTTTAATAAATAACCAAGTTTATATATTGCTTTTATTTACTACTTACTAACTACCTACTTAACTTCTATCTAACTACTTATACTATACTACTGAACTATCTTAATGAACAACTGGGTAAAATTAAATAATCATTAATAATAAATTAAATAATTATTATATATGTATAACATTAATATTTATTATCCTGGTCTATGATATATTAATATTACATATTAATAATTTTTTTTTAAAATATTTGAAATTAATACTAAATATTATATAAGTAATTAATTATTAAATATTAATATTAATGATTAATATTAATATATTAATATTAATTTAAATTATAAATTATATAATATATTTAAATAATTAATGTTATAATAATCTATAATTTTATTTTTAATTAAGTTATAATTATTATTAATTGAAAAAAATTATATAATATTTAAAATTATAATTTATTAATTTTAATTATTATATAATTTAATTCCTAATTATTAATTATTCTTAATTATTTATTTATTTAATTTATATTATTTATTATTAATTATTATTATTTATTATATTATTATTAATTATTTTTATTATTATTATTAATTATTATTATATTATTTATTCATTATATTATTTTATCATTAATTATTATTTAATTATATTATTATATTATTTTAATTATTTATATTCATTATATTTAATTATTTATATATATTTAATTATTATTTAATTAATTTTTTAATTATCATTATTCATTTATTTATTATTATATTTATTATTATTATTTATATTATTTATTATTGAATTAGTATTTAATTTATTTATTATAGATATATATATGATATATTGATATATTAATTTATCATTTTACATTCATTTATTATTGTCTGTAATATAATTTTCATATATTAATTTATATTTGTTATTAGTATATTTATTTATAATTTATTTAATTAATTATTATTTAATTTCCGAGTGAGTTTATATTTATTGTAGTTATTTGAGTCTTCATTCTCGTATTCCATACTCATCTGATTATTGTTATGTGGATTATATTGTGGGAATTCATTTATATTGCTAACTATCATCATTATTATATCCTGAATTATTTGCTTCTGGTGTATTGTGAGATTCCTCGTGTGTTAATATCTAGTTTTTATATACATATCATATTTATACAATTATTTTTTATTTTATTTTTTTTTTATTTATTATTAACTTATTTTATGATTACACCATTAATAGCCCATTTGAGTCCTCTCCTGATGTGTGCTGAGTGCTAAATATCATAATAATTAATATTGACAACATCTATTATTAACATGACTTGATAAACGTGACGGTCATGTGTATGTAGAAAGAGCTAAAACAAATACTCTTAATATCTCCATCAAATCCTCATCGCAAATTACGCAAGTATATATATATTTATTCACAGACCACTGCGGCGCGCTATGAACTGATAAGGGCTGATGAGGTGAAGATTAAAATATCTCGTGGAGGTGATAGAACACAAGAATAGATGGTATATACTATAAGTGTGAGGTATTGTACATATTCCATACTACTGGATTACTTGAATCTATTAACTATACTGACATATGATCTTCCATTACCATAGTAAAGTGGATGATACTTCCTATTCCTACTTGTATAATAATAGTTCCCTACATATTTATCAAATCCTTACTCATTATCCAAATCATTGATAGCATATTTATAGTCTTCTTTAGATTTTCTTACCTTAACGTATGACACTACTTTTATAAGTAAATATTTCTTTTTTATTCCTCCTGAGTATGGTATATGAGATATAAAATCACGATAGCCAGGGCATCTCTCGCTCTTACTTTTCGCGAACTAGTCTGTGCGTGAATTAGTCTTTTATAGCATATCATCTTAATGCATATTCGTATTGAGGGTATTTCAGTACTTCAGAAATGGGACATTTTTCCCTCAATGAGGAACCCTTCACGCCTCGATTATCCATTTTTGCAACACCCCCCTTTTGATAGCATTCACTAGTAGTTGCTTTTAAACATTCGTTTAACTTCCTACGTTATTATAGCGATTAATATCCATACTATACAAGGTACCTATTGCACATAACTAATACAATTGCTTCTCATTCATATTATTGCCCTAGGACTATAGCTATAAGCTCTCTAGTGTAATGTGAGAAAGGAGTTCTTCACACTATTTCGAAGATCATCTACTGCTACGTTTCTAACCAACTTATTTTATACTTATATTACATTTATATGCTCAAAACCTATTTATTATGATTATTATTCTACTGTAATTTCATTATTTATCCTTGATAAAAAAACACCCCTTTCTTATACTTTCTCACTTCTTTTAATTTTTTTTATAATTTATATTATTACTCTACATCTCTTCATGTATTTTATTACTTATTGTATTAAACCTTAGACACTTCATCTTTCCTCCATCTTCTCAGAGCCTCGTTTATGGTACCAATCTCTCTCGCACGCGCTCTCTATACTATAAAAGGTTATACAGTAATGATAAATAGAGCAACAACGTCGAACCATCAAAATCGACATACAGAGTAAATAGCCCATTCCTAAACACAGCTCGAACCTCAAACGCATGAGAAACGGATCAGTTTACTAATAAGCTCCCTTATAGCTATCCTCGAACATGTCGAGATACTCTACAACACACTCCGTCCTCATACGATCTCTCCTATTTCATACTCCACAACTATACAATACAGCGCTACAATTCATTCAGTATGTGATATACTCACGTGTGCTCATCCAAATATTAGTTGTATGTCTATACCAGTTTCTTGTCATACACATTGCCATTTTATCGACCGAGGAGCCATGCGCTAAGTGTAGAAACCTAGAGGAGATGACACACTACTGCACTGGAGATTTTGACTAGCGATTACTATGAGTCTTGCTCCTTATTAATACATCTCTCAAAATCACCTAAAGTGTATGCGCGCTGAATACGCAATTAAGCCCTCTTACACATCCCAATGCATGCGAGCTGAATACATAGTTACCTGTGTCTCTCTGCTCACAGTAAATATAACTCACAATGCGAGCTTCTCTGTCAATGTCCAACAGTCGAGATCTAGAAATAATAGAATATATCCCTCCTACATACATACTCACAACATCACACACGACCTAGCACATTCTCAACACTACATGTACTTATAATCTCAATTGACCTATCCCCTTCTTTTTCCTTGTTCCGTGCTATTTTCTCAAATACATGTACTTACTACTTTCCAATTTGAAACTTCAATATGTATCATCATCAATACCTGTATGTATCTAAATGAGAATCTGGTATGATATTGAGTTCTTGGCTTGGATGTTGAAGGTCGCTTACTTTATCTCTGCAGTTCTCTAATTCCTTTTAGAGGCAGATGCGCGCGTTTACTCTCTAAAGTAGAGGTTATTCCCATCGACTTATCCTATTCTCTGAAAGTAAAGTTTTGTGTATTTTATTTGTATTTCTTCCTAGAATTTTCCTATATCAGAGCCAAAATAGATCAGAGAAAGTGGCGCCGAATTAACTATAAATCCTTACCTCGTTGTTGAACAGTATATCTCCGAGCGCAAAGTACGATAACCATCGACTTACACTCAAAGAAATACTGCGAGGAAATTTATGATTAATAATTGATCAGAACTATTTATTTAAAATATATTTTTGTTTCTCTTTACTATATGTTAGTTTTATTTTTAATGACGTCATTATTAGTATATTATTCAAGACTTTGAAATCTGCTTTAAGATAATTCGATTGCGGTTTCCATACCGATACGGATTCCGGTATTAAGTGTCCCTATTCCGATTCAGAATCCGATTCAGAATCCGATTAAATAAATAAATTTATCCTCATCTGTAATATAGTATTTCTCTAGTTTTCATTTTAATTACCACATTTGTGAATATTTGCTGAAAAAAAACCGACACAGTAATGAGTTTAAAAACCGACAGTGTAACGAGTTTCATTTAAAACCGGCACTGTAGGGAATTTAAAAACTGACGCTGTAATGAGTTTGTTTAAAAACCGACACTGTAACGGGTTTAAAAACCGACACTGTAACGGATTTAAAAACTGACACTGTTACGAGTTTATTTAAAACCGACACTGTAACGGATTTAAAAACCAACACTTACGAGTTCATTTAAAACCGACACTTTAACGGATTTAGAAACCGACACTGTTACGAGTTTATTTAAAACCGACACTGTAACGAGTTCAAACACTGTCACTAGCGATTACGATTCACGATTCAAAAAAAATGATTTTTATTTCTTTTTCTTTTTCTTTTTAAAAGAAAAATCTATAGGACTTAAAATATTTAATATTTCAAACTATCATTACACAACAAGACGAATACCATTTTAGTTACGCATTCCTGTTATTTTTAAAAGTAACATAATAAATAATAATCAAAGATCAAAACTCAAAAGGACTATTTTCAGGAATGATTCATGTTGTGACCTTTCGTCGAGCATATAACGAGAATTTTGAAAATTAAAACACGAAGAATGAATGAGTGAACTTAAGACCTCATTATGATGTTTCTGAGAGAATTTTTTTTATATTGAACTCACTGCGTGAAAGGTGATTAACATTTTAAATTGTTTTCAATTCATATATATATATATATATATATATATATATATATATATAAATATATATTATATATTATATATAATATATTATATTATATATATATATATAATATATATATTATATATATAAACAATGTAGTAATATTATATTTTATATTTATATATATATATATATATATATATATATATATAATATATTATATATATATATAATATCATATATATATATATAATATATATAATTATATATAGTATATATATACTATATATATATTATATAATATACAGTATATTATATATATATATATATATATATATATTTATATATATATATAGATCTATATATTATATATATATATATATATATATATATATATATATATATATATATAATATTTGAGATACATAATAATATATATATATATATAAAATAAAATTAATAAAACGTGAAATAACAAAAGAATCAGACAATTTTCTTTTATAGGAAAGATTATAATAATAATGATTTCGCCTTAATATGATTCATTTGAAATGGCTAGATAAAGATCATATTTCCTCATCTATGTAAGCTTAAACGTTTTCCGAAATGCATATTTTTAGCTTTATATAATACGATACAAATATTCTTAAAAATAGATTTCGTGGGAATCATATATTTCCTTAAGCTGCTTGTACTACATTTTTTTAAAATAAATTTATCCTCATCTGTAATATAATATTTCTCTAGTTTTGCATTTTAATTACCACATTTGTGAATATTTGCTTAAAAAAAAACCTGACACTGTAACGAGTTTAAAAACCGACAGTGTAACGAACTTCATTTAAAACCGACATTGTAGCGAATTTAAAAACTGACGCTGTAATAGATTTCGTGGGAATCATATATTTCCTTAAGCTGCTTGTACTACATTTGCTCAATATCGTTAAAATTTTAACTAAAGTTTACGACCTTTGTGCAAGTTGTGGTACTGGTATTTTAATGATTTCAAACGTGCAAAGAAATCTTATCCTTATGAACAGAGAAATAAGAACTTTATTTCAGTCTCTAAAACCATATTCCCTCAGTTCAAATTTTAAATATTATTTTGTGTGATAATTTATTTGTTTCAATATTTCGCAATACAATTAATATATTTGTCAGACTATATTTCAAAATGTATCAACATATTTATAGGCATGCCTTGCGCATTCAATATATATATATATTATATAGTATATTATTATATATATATATATAGATATATATATATAGATAATATATATATATATATTATATATATAATATATAATATAAATTATAATATATATATATATATATTATAATATTTAATATATTAGTGATGGGACGATTAATCGAATCGCCGAATGCGGCTGTTTCCAGGAATCGGAATCGGAATCGGCAAAATTGTGCCGATTCTTTGACCGATTCTTTGGTATACATTTTCTGAAAAAATTTTCTATTTCCATCTTTATGATATTTCAAAGACAATATTTCGAAGTCTGCGTATTGATTTTTTTAAACTTTCAAGTTTCTTTTCTTAATTTCTATTTAAATTAAAGGAAACTGGGTTGAGCGGAGCATCTTTACATAAAAGACTAAGAATCATGTTAGGATTTTTCAAATACAGTCATGGTGGGCAGACATTTGGCAATGTTTCGTTAGTCATGTTATGTAATATA
>JABUQX010086299.1:0-39993 GCA_015478945.1 Trachelipus rathkii | reverse complement strand
TATGTTGCTTTAATTGATGAAACTTTGTGACAGTTGGCAGTAGATTTCGTTATCAGTAGTGCTAATTTGGTACGATGATGATAAATATTACCGTGTTAATGTCGAAAATAATAATGATATGTAAGATATGTTTTGAAAAAACGTGTGGAATAGGTTCACTTTTGTATAGCACCGGAACTAGGTTACTTTACTTGTTAATATGAGAAACGCTTGTTTAATGATTACAACTATTCATGCATAAGTATGGTTAGGGTTTGTCCGTTTAATATCTATATCTAGGTCAGGGTTATGATTATGGTTAGCTTTATTGATATGAAACTTGTTACTTGCAATATATCATTGATACGGTATGATAACTTACACAAGGTATGTGATAAATCTATTGTTAAATTTTTACATATTTTAAGTAAGAAAAATATTCAGTGACATGTTAGAAAAAGTGTAAGTAGGTTACGTCTTGCGCGTTCAATGTTAGGTACTTTACTGTTGTTTAAGTATGGAACTTTTTAATGTTAACTGTTATCCATTGTTTTAAGATATGGTTTAGGTTTGTAAGTTACGTCTACGTATACGCATAGTTCGGTGATGCTACTGGTTGCTTTATTGATTGGGAGAAACTTCTGTTACGTTAGCAGTATTCCATTGGATCAGTATGATATTTTACGACAAGGTTATGATAAAAATTTTGTTAAAAATGACTTGTTAATGTAAAAATATCCATGATATGTAAGAAAAAAATGTGAGAAGGGTGTGTTAGGTTGTCCGTTTAATTTACCTTAGGTCTGATATGACACGTTAGCATTATTAATGTAAAATCTTTGACGTTAGCATATATTCATTGATCAGTATTATAATTAGACAAGGTTACTGATAAAATTTTGTTAGGTATTACGATGTTAATGATCAAATTTTCAGGATGAGGGGTAGGGAGGGGGTGCGTTCTATTTACTGATTTTACAGTTAGGGTATGTAAAAACACATTTCTTAAGTTATAAAGATGAAAACAAAAAATGTTGCTTAAAAAAAATTGTTTAGTGAAACTTTCTTATATTTATGTAATGCTGGTAAATGAAAGCTTTATGTCATAGTTAAGATATTTCAAAAATCAATTAGATCATAGCATGAGGGAGGTGTGAGGCTTGGGAGGCGGGGAGACTCTGAGGGCCTGTAGGTCTGGAACACTACTTTCGGTTACCGTCAGAGATCTGCCATGTCTTCGCTTGTATATAAAAAAACGTAAATTTTTCAAATTTAAAATACTAAAAAAAGAAATCCAAGATCCAGAGATTTTGAACTTTTTTATAAAAAAAAATTTTATTTTTTTTTACTTTTTTTTAATTTAAAAAAAATTTTTATTTTTTTATTTTTTGGTTATTTTTATTTTTTTATTTTTTTTTCCTGATATCGGGGGATACATCATGAAAAAGAGATACCACGGGTTTCGCCGTTCCTATGTCAATATCTTCAAGTTTGGGGGCTGGACCCCCCCTTTGGGGTGTGTACGCTAATTGAAACCCTTTATGTGTGAGTCCTTATATGAAGATTGTTACCGCGTTTCATCAGTTCTATGTAATTTCCTATGATTTGAGGGGTCACCCCCCCCTCTCTGGGGTGTGTACGGTTACATTTCATCTCGTCTACAGCATGGGTAACTTATATGAAGGGTAGTATATACCGATTTCATCGTTCTACCGTCGACTATTCTAAGGGTTTGGGGTCCAGAATCCCCCATGGTGTTGCTCATGGTCTTATCATCTGTCTACAGCATGGACACCTTATATGAAGGGTGTCTACCAAGTTTCAGCCTTCTACGTCAATATTCAAGTTTGCGGGCTAGTATCCCCCTATGGGGATGCACGGATATGTAACCTCATCACAATGAAGATTAACGCCAATGAAGATACCTTAGATACGAGTTTCAGCTTTCTACGTCAATATTCAATGATTGAGGGTAGCCACGCACCCCCATGGGGTGTCACCCCTCCAATTTAAACACTGGTCAATTCAGCATGATAGCTTATATGGTAGGTTCTGCAGGGCATACACGAGTTTCATTCGCTCCTACGTTAAATCCTCAGGTATGGTGGGGCCCAAGCGATCCCCCCCGCCGGATTGTCCCTGGTCGCGCCGGCCCCTCCCATAACACCTATCCTGGTTATCCAGCAACCCCAGATACGGCCTTATGTAGTAAAAGAAAATCAAGTCGTCGCCCCCTGTATATGACCAAGTTTCAGCCTTCTACATAACTCGATTGCTCCCGTCAGCCTGCGAACGTCTGATTGAGGGGCTCAGACCTCCGCCCCATGGGGTGTTTCCTATCAAAACCTACTATTTATACCCGTGTCTTTTCAGCTAACTGACTTGCTTTTTAGTTAAATACCATTTTACCGATAAAGGTAGCAATAATCATAGTCAAAACGGAAGTTTTTTCATCGCGTCTACTCACTAGTATGATGATAATAATAATTTTCTATAAGCTTTATGGCTAGGTAGCCACTATAAAGGTTAATGTTACCTGACCACTGTATATAGTGGGTGCGCTGACTAGTGACTCTATATTATATAACTTCTAGGTTTCTAACAGCCCTATAAATGTATACCCCTATATTATATATTACTTTGTCAATAAGGTATGAGTATTATATTATCCTATATACTACTCCTCTCAAGTATCCATAGCACTCATTTTCTTTATTAGTTTTCATAGTTATATTAAGTTTTAAGGGTTTCCCCCCCCCCTATGAGTGTAGAGTCCATGAAGTTTAATACCCTGTCCCCCTGCTCCTAAAAAAAAAATCGCCAACATCATTCTACTTTTTTTTTTATTACTTTTTTTTTTTTTTCATCTACTAAAATCATCATATATAATAATCAATAAATCATATTTCATACTATAAGTGATTATCACAAAAATTTATATATTATTCTTTTTGCATATTTGTAAAGAGAAATTATGGTAGTTTTGTATATGAGAATGTTTTTTTTTTTTACCTGGACTTGCTGATCAGTTACTGTTATTTTTTCATAATTAAGTAAGAAATATTTAACTAGTAATTTTCATATAATATATATATCCCACTCGCCCCCTCACCCGTACCTAACTTTAGTAATAAAATTATATCTTTTGAATACCCACTACCACACATTCCATCTATCTCACGATATAATATAGTATTTATAAATATAACATATATTGTACTATATAATAAATATAAATACTATATATAATATTATAACCAGCATTTATTCCTATAGATATAATATATAATAGACATATGTATTAATCCTATTTTCCTACATGTAGCTATTTAGTTAAGATTTTTGAATATATATATAGATATAAATATATTAATATAAGATATTATATACTTAATTTTTGAGGAACAACTTGAAAAATACAATTTGCTTATAAAATATAAAATATACTGTATCCTATATAATTATATAATATATATTAAAATAAATTAATATATATTAAATACATACATTAATATATAATTATATACATAATATATATTATGTAATATTATAATATAATATATTAATATATATATATAATACTATATATTACTATATATATAATATATTAATAATATATATAATATAATTATACTATATCTATATTATAACTATAATATTATTACTTTATATATTATATATTAATATATATACCAACTATATAAAATTAATAATAATATATATATTATTAATATAATATAATATATATATAATATTAATATATATATATCTATGTGAATATATTTAAATATATTTATTAATAATGAAAAATGAAAATGAACTCTATTACAATTTATTTATTATATCATAAATGGGATCATAATTAATATGATATTAATATTATACATATTATATTAATTCTCCACTGTCCAATCAGCTACCAACTCGTATATACAATTTAACCGTATAGTAGTAGGTAACACTACTATGTATATTTCGAGTAGCTGATACATTATTTTATAATATATATATCTTTATACCTGAGGTCATATTCAAGGTATAATATCGTCCAAATAACACTTAGTACTTTGACTAATATAGAATAATTATAAGTTAACCGATCTAATATGTTATCTGTATCGCCCACTTGCTTTTTGGATAATATATAGTCTGACCGATTACCGACACTCATAATTCCTACTCATATGATACTATATGTGTAATCTTTTAATCTCTATTTATACTGGTACATCATTTACTATAAGTATTCTTTCAGGTTATTAATATTAATGAAGTTAAATTTTATCTGTGATAAAGGAATGAGAACAATGTGTTCAGTGAGTTTATAGGCAGTTAGGCTCTATGAAGATCAATTAAACAGTGCATGATAGGCATGAGTACTATAATGTACAATAAAAAAAATAGTAGAGTAATTAATGTAAATACAGTAATTATAATATAATGCATGGTTTTCCATGGCTAAAAAGGTCCCTCAGGTAACAGTTGAATAATAATATAATATGACTTATAATTATAGGAAATAAAACAATATATAATCATAAGCTTCAGGAAGCTGACCTTCTACAAGCACTCCCATAACTAGGCCACCTGCGCGCCTAAGGGGGAAAATGAACGATGTCTATTAGCAATTGACACCAGAACTTCCGTTACCATAGTGGATATTACCCCGCGTCGGCCCACGGTGAACGGCTGAACCCGTCACCCGACGCGTAAAGCTACCGCTACGGCGGGCCGGGCCGGCGCAGGCCAAGCCCGACGCTCATGTTGACGTTTCCTACACCGACGGCTTACGGTTCCGCTTCCCGATGCTGCAGGGACCAGAAGGGCCAAGCGGCCCAGCTGGCCTTCAGGAATTACATACAGGGTACCATGAAGCATTTAAGAATATAGAGAGACTTGGATTTTCATGTCTGTAGTGAGACAGAGTATATAACAAACTATAGACATGAATTAAACATTGCGTAAGCAAGCGCCGGCGAAAGCCCCAGTTAAGTAGATAATAGTTTTTGGAATAGGTAAGATCCATTAATAATTGGGGTAACTTACGTATTACGAGAATCATATTTTATTCATTAATTAACTTCTAAGAACACTATAAACTATTGCTTGTTCTTATTACCTGAATGACTTGAATCATAATTAGCGCAACATACATTAAGGCTTAAACTTACACTAAAATCATTTGATGGAAAATAATAAATAAATGAGTTAAATGAATTAATAAAATAAAAAGTGAAAATAGAACAATTAAATGAATAAATAAAATTAAAATAATTACGAATATAAACTAACGTAACACATATCACTATATAACTTATATATACTCAAAATAACATGATAAATCAATTACCTTATCAGAAAAAACACTTAACGTTATCTCGAAACATGTATGTTCTTATCACTCATATCTCACACTGATATAAATAGTAAAGGTAGTCAGTGTATTTATATAGTACATATCATAACTATATAATAATATATCTATACTTAAGGTGACCCTTTATGGTATGACCTGTGACTCAACTATGCTACTACCTTATTTATCATAAATACCTAAGTCGTACTTGATAGATGTACTTTTCTTAATAACCCTTTTCAAGATTAATAATATATTAAGTCTACACCATTAAATAAATATAAAATTCACTTAATTACTGTTATCCCTTTATAGAATACTACGATAGCCACCCAGCTCAATTCTTTTATAACAGGTCCCCCCCCTTTAACCCATCTCCCGTCCATGAGCCCAATAGACCCACTTCCTAAATGGAGAATTTCTTTGTCTGTAGCAAAATATAAAAGGTCGGCTTTTAGAGCCCATTTGAGCACCTTACTCTTGCATACCATTTCTTTCATCAATATTGAGGTTGATATTGTCCACCTCCGCCAGTTGAATAGTACACTGGTTTGTGTCGTCTTCTCTAGAGATACGCCCTCTCTTTGTTTATACATGTGTCTTCTTGCTCTCTGCATTAGGAAGGAGTTGAGCCTATATGATTTACCTATAAATGACCTCGGGTACTATTTCTCATCTTTCCAAAAAAGAATTTCTGGTACCCACCACTTTTACCGTTCACGCCTCTTCATAATGATACTTAATGGCTACTCATATCTGAACTATATTGGGTTCCCTGCGACTAATATCAAGGGTATTAATGTATCGGCATTTAAGCTTTTATTGCGAAACCCTAGGCGAGGACGTCGATCGCCAGCAATCACCCATATATCCTCATTTTGATCCTCTTGGAATAGTACTTGTGTGCTTTTTCCTTCGATAAAGCTTTGTAATCTTGGCCAGTTAAGAGGGCAAAGATGAGCACACAATAAGTATATATAGGGCCTACACTTTCATTAAACCTATTTTCTCAGAGGCACTACTTCGACCTGAGGTGAGATTCATTCTAAAGGCACTACCATGCACCGAACAGATCCATGATAGGTGTTCCAGGGTCTTTAAGAATCCATATGTCTGAACTTATCCACTCTTCCAGTGCTCTATGTCTATGTAATTGTTCTAGACTCAGTAGAATTTCTCTGGATGCTAGCTTACCATCTATCTCAAATTGATCTTGAGAAATCTAACCAAAAAGCGTTGTGACATGTTAAAAATGTGTGAGCTAGTTGTTTTCTTCATTCCATACCTGTATGAGAGTCAATCTGCTCAAATAATATTAAATGTCTATACACACTTCACTCCTGTTATTTTGTACTTCATCCTATCTACTCTCTCTCCTTCCACAAATAAAAGACACCCAGAGTGTTAATATTATGGTAATCTGTATCCTAGCTAATTTTTATACGTTTTCATTTTTAATTTCACGAAGTGCTCTAAAACTGATGCTGGTGTCAACAAATACTTAAAGATAGACATGAGTCTCACAGAATCAAGATTTATTCAACATAGTGTGTCTTACGGACAAATATAGAAAAGCTAGTGAATCGACATGTCTATATACTATATATAACATATCCTTGTCCATGCAATTTTAAAGTGTGAATAACAATAGCTTATCTTTGGTCTGAGGAACATGAGAAGCAAATACATATTACAATCTGCTGCGTCTCTGTGCTTTCTCATAATCTTACTTTGGAATACTGGGTTCTCTCATCAATGACGTATATGAGAATCTCGTCTCACTTATAATCGTATTCAATGTGCAAAATGACATGTTACTACCTTTAGCGATAACTATTCATCTTGAAAAGACACACAACTGCAGTGCCATTGATATTGTAACTAAGTGTCAATGAGGTTGTATTATCAATTTCTTCTTCTAAATTTTATAAAAACCAGCTCATCAAATGCTGCTCTACGCATTTTGAGCAAGTGTGATTCATATATATTACCTCTTCTTAATAGTCGAGCCCCTCATGAGTCTGCTGCGTATGTTTCATTTAAAATACGTCAACTTATGTTGTCAATCCCGGACGGACTGCCCATACATTTGCATCAGCAGACATCAGTATATGTTCCTTGTCTCATCGCCGTCGCACCTTGCATGTGCTTTCTGCGCGATTAGGACGGTTTCAAATGTTCATTCACTACACAATTCCCATACCCATTGGCTGATAATGGAAAAAATTTCCCCGCCCCCTGTTTTAAAAAAGCCTTAACTCTATCTGTCTTGAATAGAAAGATAAATAAATGAAACTGTGTTAAACTACCTGGCTGTAGATTAAATGAAACACTTTGTCTCGTACTTTTTCCAACTATCATTATACAATTGCCCTCCTGAAAAAGTGATATTCAAACTTTAAGGAATTTACGAAACTAATAGCGAACCCCAGGAACGACACCCCCTTTAGTTCCAATAATTTCGTTTATGCAAGCATAGTGTTACACCATTCTCATTCTTTTGTATGTCAAAGATACAATGCTTTTTCTTCAAAAGTCACTCCAAAAGTAGAACGTAGATTAAGAAAATTATAAAATCAAATAACAAAAAATTATTTGTCCAGGTTAGTGTTGAAGTAACGTCTTTGATATAATCACTAAGTACGATTAAATAGGTCATATATCTACTGACCCTTTTTTGAATTGTCCTATTCAACTCATTTTATGTTATAGATATACTGACGTTTCTAATGCATAGTATTCAATCTTAAGTAATTATTTTATAGAATATTATTTTAACAATCTATTATGACATATAAATATATCCGTATATCGCAATAACAATATTCCGCTAGGTGCAAAGCGCGTGATACTATATAATTATATATAATTGATATATACATAAATATTATATATAATAATTAATTAATAGCGGATGCGAGATGTCTTAAAACTATTCACTAAAATATTATATAATATATATAATTAATAGTATGAAAGAAATATAGTAGTATTATGTATTATATATAATGTTCATATTTACAAATTATTTTAATTAATAAGACAAATATATTATACTTTAATATTATATTATATAATATATTTATATATTATGATATTATATAGAATATATATATTATAATTATTAGATATATATATATTAGTAACTATTACATATATATATTATATCTCCAAAAGTGCCTGAGCTCGTGGTAGTCAAAAATGTATTTTTAAGTCGGCCAAAATCCCCAGATATATATAATTATATATATATATATAATATATATATACCGACATATAAAATACATATAACTAATATACTGATAATAAATATATATTATAGTATATATAAATATATATATATTAAAATAATATATATATATCTTATATTAATATTAATATAATAATTATTAATCTAATATAATATTATATATATTTATACTTATATATACTTAAAATATTAATAATTAATATATATTTAATACTGATATATATCCCAGTGGCGGCCTCCCGTTATCAAAATTTTTAACTAGACCAAATTATTTTATCAATGCTTATTCAATTATAATTTATATATATAACCGTATTAAATATATATAATACATATTAAAATATTTAATTAATATCATATATAAATATATATATATATAATTATAGCTATAATTATTATACTATATATTATATTAATATATATAAAAATATGTATATATTATATATTAGTTAATATATAATATTATATATTATATAATATATTATAAATAATCATATATATATTAATATAACTAACTATATCATATTATAATATAATTGTTTTAATCATAAAATTTACCTTAATTAATCAATATATTATGTTCATTATTAAAGTGTTAGAAACGTATAGTTCCTAATGAATGTATTATGTCCTAATGACAATCTATATCAATTCAATAATTTTATATAAACCGTCCTTGCGAGGATAAAACTTTCCCAGAGTTCACTGAATCGCATTTAGTCGTCTTATTGTCTAAAATATTAGTGATCTGAAGAAGTTAGTCTTGTCAATTATTAGAGTTTTGTAAATTATTTTGATCTTAATAATAAATATCCTCTTAATATGAATAGTTGATTTTTATTCTAACAAATAGTTGATTTGCGTATATTGTAAAATAATCTACGTAACACTTGACTATTTGATGGTAAATTACTACCAAAAAGCTACTCAGATTGTGAAGTGGAAGGTTTCATTTTTCATAAAATAAAGACTTTCTATTGGTCAACATACATTAAAACATAGGATTGTTTGTTACTAAGTCCGGATTATATACTAATTTTAAAATTATAATACTTCTGGGAACATCTTTTTGATAATCTTTGGCTCACTAGAACAGAAAACAAATATATATACCGAGACGCTTACACTTCCCGGCCCAGGCCCTGTTACCTCCGTAGTGTTTGCGTGTTGTAATTTCGTAAAATGGGGTCCTTAGTTACGCCATCCTCTTAGAGGAAAATAAATATATGATAGCTTAAATACTGAATTCCCCGCCATAAAAATTTAAAAAAAGAGAGAGTATTATCCAAAGAAGATTGAAATTTTAATCTGACGAGTTAAACAAGGTTAGCTCCCACAGCGCCCGAAAATCCCGACATCGTTAAAAAACAATATTAATATATTCATACCAGTTAATAATTATCTAAAACTATAGCTGTATATCGTACTAACCAGAAATTATTTCATTAAATTCTTAATAATATCTTTACTCATTGTAACCAGAAAAATAAATCCTTAATATATCTTTATTTTATTAACGCTTTATTAGTCTAATATCATAAAATGTACCGATGTGATAGATTACGGAAATTATTTGATTAATTCGGCGTAAAATTAAACAATATAACGCGTAAGCTAACTACATGATAACTTACCTGGATAAATTAACGTCACCAAACGTTTTATTTTATCAAAAGGTACCGAGCTTTAATTAAAGAGTAATTCAGCCCAAGGAGTAAAATAATTACCAAGTATCGAATACTATAAATATACCTATAATGTACCATCGAACTAACCTCTAGCCAATAACCACATAACGCCTACAATAATTTACTACACTGTTACCGTCTGCTCCACATTCAATAATGCTCTAGACGCATAACTATAATAATAAAAACTCACAATGTATAAATAATTTATAGCTATTATTAATTAATATAACTTATTAATATCAATTACCTTATATAAATTAAGTATATAATATAATAATATTTACTTATATACAAATATAATATAATTATACATATATATATATAATAATAGTTAACATATCTATTATATAGTATATATTAATATAATATATATATAAATATATATATTAATTAATGAGATATCTATAATATATAATATATACTATTACTATAACTATTAATATATAGATTAATAATATATAGTAATATATATTAATATATAATATATAATAACTTATGATATTAGTGACACTAGAGAGCCAAAATCATAGGAAAGTTACCCGAAGATACTATCTCAAACTATATAGGACCGATCAAAATGATAGCGTACATACTATATTCTCTAGGAAATTATATCGTATGAAAAGTGTTGTATGGCGAACAGTTGAAAAAAAGAAAAATTCAGTGTTTGATTTGGTTTATATAATTAATATATTTTATGTGTACTATGCTACCCACCAATACAACCCGTAATATAAGGTAGAAAAGAAAAATAACCCTGACAAATCACTTAATCCCGGGTATAAAATGGTTTTTATTCTATATCGAGGGGTGCCTATGACTCGAACGCGTGAGGTGACAGTGCGGAGCCGAGGGAACGATCATGATATCCATACAACCTGCCACGAACATGTGAGAACAGGGGACCCGAGAAAGAAGAAACGCCCACAAACGATAGCCATCACGACACCGACTGAACTACCGCCAAAAGAAGTGGGAGTTCTGGAACACCCTCGCCCGGAGGTGTTGGGTGAGGAACAGCAGTTACCCGTACTCCCCCGTCGTCCTGCCGGAGAGAGAGCGAGGAGGGACCCCGTGCTTAGTCAGCATCGTGAGTGCGCCGGAGATATCGCATTAGAGTATTCCCTATTAAGTTCCACTAAGATAAAAATAAAAAGAAAAAAGAGAAAAGTTATGGCTTTTCATACTCCCTATCTTCATGAGTTGCCTCATCTAAACTACCTGTTATTGTTTTCTTGTTCCGTATCTAGTCTTTCTGTAGGATATTGAACAGAGAATAATATACTATGGATCTATGTGTATGGTTTGGCCGATGGTTTGCGCCAACAAATTTATGACCTAGTGCATATCAATATTAGTGTGCTAGTCTTTATTGCGCTCGGTGTTAACCTATCCCTTAGTTTGCCCCCGAGATGATCCCCCATGCCCGGGTAACCTCTTTAGTTTCCAGCTATATATAGATTACTATACATCAAATATATATATTATAATATTATATATACTATATATATAGAGAACGTATAACAGTCCTAACGCAAGTAATGGTTATATAGTCATGTATATAAGCTATAACGATATACTATATATTAATAGGTTTAGAGGTGATACAGTGAAGTAGATGATGTGAGGGTAATATACAATGATTAATATTAGGCTCCTTAAAGTTAGCGTGGAACTTACGATTATTAAATAATTTATTTAGGAGGCCTTCCCGAAGTGAATCAAAGAAGAATGCGGTACGGATAGATGCGTTGCCACCGTCCCTTGTGCCGTGACCAGAAATCTTCAAAACTAAGCCTCGAACCATAGACACGTAGGATGATCTGCCGCGAGTAGCGCACCAGCTTACGATGAAATATGAGCAGTAATATATACATGTAAAATAATTACATTACTTGGCCAATCAAAAGGGAACCTACTTAGCTGCTGAGAAATAATTAACGATGGATTTAGCTCTAACGCTGACAAGCCCTGAATATGAACGCCATCCCTGAGGGAAGACGTATAATACGTAAGTATAGTAATAAAGTTATATAATATATTATAATATTATTATATAGTATAATTATCATATAATATATATAAATATTATATACATACTAATATATATCATATAATATTAAATACTACCTATATATATAATTAATAACTATAAATTTTTATAAATATATTATAATTATAATATACTTATATATATTATATAATTAATCATATATATTATATAATATATTCTATTAATTATATATATACTCTAATTATATTATACAGCATATATATATACCTATATTATATAAACTGACGGACGTATTATACAATACTATTATAGTGATAGTGAGACAGTTCATATCTACAAATTAATTTCTATAAATCATACAAAGATACCGATTCTCTATCGTCGTATTATGATATACCTAAATATAAGATTACGCAAGTCAATAAGTTAGTATACCAGTATCCTGAATTATCCTATGATTCCGTATAATTCCGATATCCCAGATTTGTGTATACCTAGTACTATATATAGATATTTCCGCGATAGTTCTCTGTTATTCTCCCAATTCTTTCTTTTATACCTACCAAAACATTAGACGACATGCATTCATGTCTATGAGTAAGATGTTGATCGATAGGTAAGATTTACTTAATAGGTAGCCCTAATATTTAACCTGAACCTTACCTTTTTTCTTGTAGATATTAACCCAATGTCTAATAAATAATCAGACCTCCGAAATAATATTTAGTAATTAATTCAGTGACTTTCTTATTAAAATAAATATAAATAATACCGTGTGAAAAGAAAACTTGAAAAACACTTGTAATCAGGTTCGCAGCAGAATTCAGCGGACAGATAATTATATTAAACCGGAAAAGAAAATTTACCAAATGTATAGCAAAATCTGACCTATTAGTAACTGACTTATTGAGAATCAAAACTACGGAAGACGTCTTTTTATTTAGTTGTATAAAAACAATCGTATAATTAAAGATAGTGTAACGAAAATTCATGTTCCTTTAAAAACTAATATCTGCGTCTCCTATAATAAAATCCTTATAATTATATAGTTTTAGTAACTAACAGAAATATATAAATTTTAGTATAAATATTAATAAATTTTTATTCTCATATACATTCACCATTGTGTGAAAAACATGAGGTATAAACTGTAAGCAATATTATATGAACAACTTTATGCTAATTCGAAAATCTTCGGAAATACTTTTGTCATATAATTTTCGTAACATTCATAAGAAATTCTCAATTTCTTTGTTATATATTTTAGTTAATAAAAGTTCAACATAAACGTTTAATAGTTCAATAAAAATTATCACTTATTTTTTAATTGATATAGTTACAATAGACAATAATATGATCTCTATTAAAATTGAGTTCAATTAAATAAAACTTATATATATAAATTTAAACATTTATTTCAACTACTCGTGTTTCTATATGTAACTTACTTAGAAGTTAAACCATTAGTATACCGATTTTATATTTTAAATAGTATATAAATATAATAGTAAAGAATTATAAATAATATTGAAATCCTCCAATTCCTGACCATAATGATTTTTCTCATAGTATCTCCCCTTCCCTCTGATTTCTATTCCCTGTTGTCTGTAGGCAGCTTTAAATATATATTTTAGTCTTGAGTCAATTAGGGACTCAAACTCCTATTAAATTATCTAGTAATTAGACCAACCCATTATCACTGTAAGGGGATAACTATTTCTGAAATTTTGAGTCAATAAATTTTTCATATTTAATTTAAGAATATAGTGAAGCTGATTTCTACTTTTATATATATAATATAGAATTAATATATATAATATAAATTAAAATACATCCAATTATTTTTCAACTTATAATTGTTATACTATCACTTTATATTGAAATTTTATACTAATTCTTTAGTATTTTTTAATTATTATGTATTTACAACTAACTTATTATTAAATGTAATACCTGAAAAAATAATTAATTCAATATTAATATTGATATCGCTCTAAAGTTAAAACGTATTAATTATCTTCTATAATGTATATTCATCTTTTACGTCTATGGCGCCCATAGATCCCTTCCTCGTCCTGTAAGAATCTAATCGAAAGAAGAGGTGAATACTGAGAATTGATTTAAAGTAGGGAAAACTGTTTTCCTTTACCTAGAAAAACCCATATAACAATCTACCAGCATATAATATAATTCAGTACACACCCCATAATCTTCTTCTGAATTTTATGCGAGCCCCATTTTATATGAATCTTCTTAAAATCTAAATATACACAACATTAATTAATTTATATGTTTTTCTTAAAGTATTTTAATTTTTATTATTACAATAGGAATTAAAAAGTTTTGTTATAAAATACGTCGGCTTGGAGATCCAGAGTATAAAAATCCTATCCTCCGTGTCTACAACGATTCCTCAGCTGTTAGTGTTGAATTGAAAGAAGAAGAGTTTATACAGCTGCAGAAAAAAATCTAGGAATCTATTTTTTTCCTGAATTTTTTCCATACACTTGAACTGATATATCTGTGGTGAGTGGTTACTCCTAAAGTTATCTCTGCAAAATAAAAATAATTTTCTCTTTGCATAAAGAGTCCCATCTTAATCGAATTGCCCATAGACAAAAAAACAATCCAAAAAATGCTAAATTAATTTACCTCAGTTTACAAGATAGTTATGTAGGTGTGGTATTTGTTAAACTTGTATAATTGGGTGCGTGAGTGCCGGTGGCCAATGGTCATTCCTGAGTGGCTGTCCGGCCACTCAATAAATATTGGTATTTGTATAATAGGTGTCGCTATAGGGGTCAGTATTCCTCCGTCACCCTCCCCTACGGGGTAATGGAATAACATATCCTCATTTAACATCCTGTTACGTTTCTACACACTAAGTCGGCTGCGCTAACGCCCCCTACATGCCGTATGTAATACTCTATTATACAACCATTATAAATATTATAATATAATATAGTATAATTATAACTTATATTATAAATATAATTATAATATAATATATAAATATATATATAATTTATATATAAAATCAACTAAATATATATATAATTAAATATAATATATCATATATTAATAGTATTATATAATTATATATATATAATAATTAATATATATATATAGTATAATATCATAATATATATAATATATATATATTAATATGTCCCCTTTTGCCTTATCCTAAAATAAAAAATAAATATGCCAAAAATATTTATTATATTTTAAATTATAAATTTAATTATTAGGTTTTTTTTTTACATTTTCCTATAACTAACATATATTTAACAAGATTACCTCATCCCCAAAATGTATATTCCTTTTTGCTGTTAGCTATTTGTATAGTTTTGAGATTATGTATTTTTTTTTTTTTTTATTTTTTTTTTTTTATAATTTATTTTTAATATTTTTTACATATTTTTCTAGACACTTTTTCCGTAATAAAATTGGACCAGCATTAAACCAAACATGTATTCCTTTTCCCTGTTAGCTTTTGTATTTTTTGTATAAAATAATAAATAGTCAAGATCTGATTTAAAATATACTAGATTTTTAGGCTGTTAATGGAAATATCATGTATAAGCCTTACTATAGATATATATACTATATATTAAATATTATACTAAATAACTTAATATATATAATAGATTATATATATATTGGCTATCTATATATAATAATATTAATAATATAATATACCAATTATTATATATATATATACGTATATGATATATAACTATATATAATATATATATATATATATAATATAATATATATACAAGAGTCCAGTATATAATAGGTGTCGTAAGTACGCGATACATGTACCGCTAGGGACGTGTTATTCGTGGTAGCGATACAGTTTTGATATCCTATAGGTATATATATCATGAGTATATATGTCTTTGTGCAGTGCAGACGTGTTTTTGAATGCTCCGGATTTTGTTTCATCTAGGTATATCGATTAATATATCTCCCACTTTAGTTATTTTTATGTGTATATATTGTATTCGCGTATTTAAAGCTAATCTTCCCTCACCTAATCATCTACGACAAAAATAAGGCTAGCTTTTATCTCAATTAGATATATTTCCCGAAGACCAATTCTTATCCTACCCCTGTTGAAACTTACTTAATTTTTTTACCTCTCCTAGCAAATTATATATTTTAGAGCCTCCTATAATCCTATTAGAAGTGTCAGCGAGGCGTTAGAAATATACGAGAATAGAGATTAATTGCGTTTCGCGTAGTTTTGGCCGTCTAATCCCTCCGACAATGCAGACAGACAAGATTTACTAGCGACCTGAGAATATAGATTCATATAATGACAAATTGAGACTATAAATCACAATGATAGCAAAGGAAAAGGTTCCGTTAAGATGGGCTCCCCTAGTTATAATCTACTTCCGATTTGCTACCTCCTGAAGCTTGCGACATTGAATGGCATTTGTGGTCCCTTGAAGCGCTCTGAAGGGATTGAGAGCCAACTAAATAACGAAAACTTCGTACTAGATAGTAATACCATAATATAGTTGAGTAGGGTCTCGTCGCATATAATAAAATATATATTATTAGGTATATATCCCATGACAGAGCCTTTATGTAGATGAAGTGTCAATTTATATCTGTCATACTGTGTACGTGAAGTTTAAATCATACTTAAAAATTTTAATGAAGGTAATAATACATTAAGAGGGGGCTTACTAATAGAGATTATAATAATAGGCGTGTAATACTTTTCTTTTTACGACATTTTTTCATACTCTTATAAACCTTACTATGCCTTTTCTATTTCCCTAGTTATAAAATCTTATGTGTATAGCGTCATAAACCTTTACCTTTTACTCCAATTCATTGGTCAAATATAAGTAAATAAAAATAAGTGATAGATAAAAAATAAGTATATAAAGATTAGTAAATCCATTATATATTATAATATAATACTATTCTAATAATATTAATATATATATATATATATTATATATAATATTACATATATATATATATAAATATAATATTATATATATTATACTATATATATTATTATTATATGTAATTAATATACTTTCTATATATAATATATATATATATATATATATATATATATTAATATATAGTAATATAATATTATATATAGATAATACTTATATAAATTTAATAAATATATATAATATACGAGTATAATATGCACTCTACCTCTCCTATATCCCAATCCTATACCTTATACCCTCAATGAAAGGTAAAATTTTTGTCATACCAGATCAGGGGCTATTATGGAAAATACTTTTCCATGGCGTAAAGGCAACCTACCTTGGTTCCTTAGCGAAACTCCTCAGATACATTCTGTGAAAAATATACCACAAAAAAGTACTAGAGCAAGGTGTGCCCTTGAAGGACACATTTATTTCTTTTTTAACGTCGCCTTTATTTATCTGACACATAAGCTGAGAGTCTGATTTCTCTTCATTCATTAAATATCATATAATATGATAATTAAAAAGCTCCTAGTTAATAAAAGTCAGCTACACATACTCTCATCACTTTAGGGAAACATTATAATTAAGTTGTAATTAAGCAGTAACTTGGCTAAATAATAAAATAATAAATACTCATTAACTACTTGTAACTGACCCACCATGATTTTACTCACTCAGTCTAAGCTTAAACATTATTGCATTCAAAGTAACTTTTCATATCCACCAACATGACATACGCATAATTCATACTAAATTATGTGACTGTCATACATACTAGTCGCTTTATATCTGCTTGATCGCATACCTAATTATTCAAACCTCATTAACTGCAACCTCGACACACACATTCACCTACTCCCAACATCTTCCTAACCTAGTAAATGAGGTGTGTTTCACTATAACTTCGCGCACAAAACCTAAAATACGAACAATCTAACATAGAGCTTTAACCGCCCGACTATACAAAATTCTCCATACTAATATCTGGTTATTCTAACTCTCCTACATAAATCGACTATACCAATACACCGGCTGTTGAGTTCAATTTAAGATTTCGATACAACGAAAGATATTCTGTTATTTACCTTACATTATTATATAGGGGATCAAACGTATGAACAAAGATTTGTATGGAATGACAAAAAGCAAAAGTAAGCAGCATACAATATTTATTTTATATATCAAGTTTATAAAGCCGAAACTGAAACAAAGTTGTAATTAGACATATTTGTATATCCATTATCAACTGATAGACAGCAAATCGACTAAATGAAATAGACAATAATTTATGATTTATTTTTTTTATACTTTTTAAACTTAAAGAGTATCCTAAAAGTGCTAATATTGTGAGCTTACTAAAACACCCACCCAAAAAGAACCACTTTATTAGACGGAAACAGAATGCCAAAAGGATCGGCAGTGCCCCCTCCCGGCCTTCCCCATGGGGGGAACGACCGGACGGGGGTAAGCGAAACTTCCTTTCCCCGCCTCTACACGGGAGAGTGTATGTTCTCCAGAACCCGCCTCTTAATAGTATGCCAAGGGTTCACATTTAATATTCCAACAAAACCAAAGCGCTTGTTCTATGAGTGCTTGTAAAGGTGTTTGTCGCTATTACGATCTGTTCGTTGCTTTCCCTTTCCCACACCTCGTTCCCATTCCGATTTTCACAGTTTGCATCAATGGGAAACGTCCCCACCCCCCTGTCCCCACACCGTCCGGATGAGATCTGCTACCAATATAATGGAGTGTCCCTTCCCGATATAGCACGAAACTATAAATTTATTACCTTGTTATACTTCTTTGACACATAACGTTCGAGACAACTGGTATATTTTTGGGAAAAAAGTCTCCAACACGAATTATATCCTAGAAGTGTTAACCAAAAAGTTTATAATTCATTCAAATACAAAAAAGAATATTTGTGTTTTTTCATTTATCGACCTTATAAACCAAAATTTCATACTGCTAGAATTCCGCCTATAGAATATATCCAGATTTGTTCCCATTTTCCACATTACTAAATCCCTGTAAACTGTCTCTACTATGAAGATTGATAACAGCTGTATCATCCGTGTCCCTCTTTACGTATGGGAGCATAGTTTGGGGGCCCAACGCTATTTCATAGTCAAAGAAATTTTACTAAATAATACCTTATATATAATCTTCTTTTTAATATTCTCTATTGATAGCAAAACCTTAAATATTGACAATCCTTACTCGCCCTGCCTTGAAAGAGAATGTATTTGCGACGTAAATATTCCAGTTTATATAGTCTCTGAAGATAACCGTTCGTAAATATTATTAGCTACTTAGTCATCAAGAATATCTCCAAGTCCCTTTGTTGTAAATTTGACCTTCCTTAAACTATTCATATAATATATTATGATATACGCCTACTTAGTAATAATATGGTAGTATATATATAATATTACTATAACGTATAATATATAAAAACTAACTAACATAACAAACGTTCAAGAATCATCTTAATATAAGTAAATTATCATTTTTTCTATAAAATATTATTTATCAAATCATTAGAACAATCTATATAATCAATACTCATGTCCAGCCAATCAATATCTCGCAGGGCTAATACAATGACTGACGCCTGACTTAATGCAGCGATGTCGGTAAACTATATACATTCTATACATATATATAGTTGTATATATACTATACTATATATATATATATACTTTATATATAATAATACTATATATATATATATATATATATACTATATATATATATAGATATTATATCATATATATATATATATTATATATATGATTTCGTCGACAGGCCAGACCTGTAACAAAGCTGCCGACTTAAATTTCAACTTGATTTCCTTTTTTAATATAGGATCAGTGGCAACTTTTAATTCTCTGAGTCAAAAAATAATTCCGTTTTCGAGTAATACTAGGCAAACTCTGTATAAAATTGTCAAAATCTGTATCCAGCGTTTTTTTTTTTTAATTAAAATCCAATTTAAATATATATATATAATATATATATACAAATATTATTATTAATATATATATAATAATATAATATATATTATTATATATATATATTATATATAATACTACTATATATTATTATTATATACATATATATATAATATATAATATATTATATATATATATATATTTAATTTTATATATATATAATATAATATATATACTTTATATATAAGATATATATATTATATATAGTATAGATCTATATATATATTATAGATATATATATTATAATATTATATATATATATACTTATATATATATATATATAATATATATATATTGATTTGCCGAAACTCAAGAATTTTGACCACGAGCTGCCACTGATATATATATATATATATATATATATATATATATATATATATTATATATATATTATATATATATATTATATATATATATATATATATATATATTATATTTATTATATAGATTTATATATATATTGATTTGCCCACTCAAGAATTTTGACCACGAGCGCCACTGAATATATATACTATTTATTTATATATAATTATATATATATATATATCATATATATATACTATATATATATAATATATATATATATATATATAATATTATATATTATACTAATATATATATTATAATATATATATATATTATATATATATATTATGTATATTACTATATATATAATAATATCTATATATATATATATTATACCTAAATTATTATGATATATAATATATAGTAATATATATATAATAATATACAATATATTATATATATATATATCCCCAAAATTTAATTATTTAATTTTGAATGCGTCTACTTGTGGACTTTAAAATCTTGTCTTAAAGAAAGAATGGTGAAAAACAAAAAATATATGGAAATAAAGGTGTCGTTCCTGTGATAATTTGGATGATTTAGGATGTAAGTATAACAGAAGAGGATTATATGCAAGGTGAGTAACAAACCTTTCATTCTTCCCAAAATATCAGCTTTTAAACAGCGGGAAATTTTTCCATTAGCCAGATGGTATGGGGATGGTAGGCTGAAGTCCTAATGCGAAGAAACCCAAAAGGTGAGGACGAGAGAAAAGAGTTTCCTCTCAAATTGCAGTCCGCGATGAACAATGACGTTTAATGAAACGCTGAACCTGGGGCTCGACTATAAGAAGGCGAAAGATACTGTCTATGCTGCATGTAGTATTGTAATTTGGAAAAGTCTCAATCAATCCAGCGTTTCATCAATGCATATCAGGAGATATCAAAATGTTGGCGAAGATAATGAAGTTTGCTGATACCAAAAGTGAAGGTCTTTCAGTGTCAATATAGACAGTTTCCAAAAAGTTGAGAAGGAATCTACAATGAAATGATTGGCTGCTTTATATAAAGATGAGTTTTCACACTTTAGAATTGATGACAAGATCTAAGTACATGCATGCTTGAATAAGCTTATAATTATTGGACCAAAATTTTAATGTCTTCACTAGTTGAAGAGATGTTTCGCCTTCGGTATGAGACATATCATAGAGGTCTTTAAAAATTTACTGGTGTCTTTACTTGGGAAGAAAAGAACAAGGATAAGAAGTAAAGGTGTTACATTAAATTTTGAGATATCATACAGTAGAAATACATGAGATTTAACATGCAAGCTTGTAGATCTTCATCAGCAATTTGTATGCAAGCTACAACAAGGAAATCTACTGCATCAATGAAAGATGAAGAGATTGAAGGTGATAAGTGTCGACTATGAATTTACCCGATCCTCTGACGTATCGGTGCATGTGTGCCTTTAAATTGAATCTGCTCAGGAAATCCCTAAAACTCCGGTTTAAATGTGTAGCCCTTTATTTGGCCTTTGCCCTCTTAAGGAGATAAAAAAATTTAAATAAGGCTAAAGAACAGTATTCCAAGATAATGAAGATATGTTATTGCTGGCGATCGATCCTCGCTGGGTTTCTGCTATAAAAAGCCGACACAAGAACCTTGATATTAGTGCAGGGAACCATATTTCTAATATCCCAAATATGTTTGAAATGGTGAACGGTAAGTTTGGTCCAGAAATTCTTTTTTTGAAGAGATAATACCGTCTTTGTTCCTATAGCTAAACCTTCTTACTGCAAAAATCATTAGGCACTGGCGATCTGAGAAACATCTAATATAAATAATGTAAGGCAAACAACCTGAAGAGAAAAGGGTACTGTAGTGCAGGGGCTAAGGCCGAATTTAATTCTCAGAAAATGCCTCATAGGAAAAGGGTTGTCCATCTCCGAAGAGATTAAGGGCGGCCTTTGTATAAAATTTTTACGCTCTCCCGTAGATCTTAAAGAAAACTTGGATAGTTTTTAAGAATGTAACTTTAATATATTAATCCTGAAGTTTGAAGAAAACACGTCCGACTGGATTGAAAAGATTGTACAGGTTGAGCGGTAACAAAGGATGCCAACCACTGCTTACCCTTCTATCAGTGATAGTTGTAAGAAACCACATGTGTTCGCAGATAACAGTTAAGTGTTCTTTTACTAGTAAGAAACACGTTCGACGGATAACGTAATTGGATTCGTTATGTTATTCGTTAATTCATTCTTGATTTTATATTTCATTTATGTATATATTATCATTATTACTTATTTTATTATTATATTATTATTATTATTATTAATTATTGCATTATTATGATTATATATTATTATATTTATTTTATTATTATTATATATTATTAGTATTATTTATTATTGATTATTAATTCTATATTATTACTTAACGGGGCTTTCGTCTTATGTTCATTTTATTTATTTTTTTTCCATTTTAGCTGTTTATTTCTCTTATTATGTAACTATCTCCTGAAAGCCAGGCTGCCGCATGCCTCTGTCCCCGTGCAGCACTACCGTCAAGCCGCACAGAAGCTCGTGTAGATTACACGGTCACACAGACAGCGCGTGCTCGCCCAGCCGCCGTAGCAGGTAAGCACTACGCGTCCGTTCAGCCTTCACGCCCCGGTTCCGGGTCCGGGCCGGTTCAAACATCGTGTACGTGTAGTCTGTAGGAATCAAGCTTCTGAAGTTTTCTGTCATATTATTATTACCATCTATATTATTATTTTATTATTATTAATTCATTATTATCTCTTTTACTATTCATTCATTTACAAATATACTTATTAATATCATTCTAATATCTTCCTTCCAAAACCATTATTATTATAACATTATTATATTATTATTTCTTTTTATTTTATTATATAAACTATATAATACCCATAATATATTATATATATATATATATATTATATATAATAAATAATATTATATATATATGTTATATATAATCATATTATATATACTATAAAATATATATATATATATATATATATATATATATATATATATTATATTAGTATAATATATATATATATATATATTATCATATATATATTATTATATTATATATATCTATATATATATATATAATATATAATTTATATATATATATATTTATATATATATAGTATAATTATATATTATATAGATATATACATATATATATATACTATATATATATATATATAGTATATATATACTTATATATATAATACTTACTAATTATATATATACCATAAATAATATATATACTAAATCATATACTATTATTATATATATATTATATAATAAATTATATATATTAATATATAACTACATATAAAATAATAATATTATATACTACTTTCATCTATATATATATAATATATATATATTTATAATATATATATATATATATATTAAAATCATATTTATATTTTATTTACTAAATATTATATACTATATTATATATATATATAATATATATTATATTATATATATATATATATATATATTATATATATATATATATATTATTATTATTATTATAATTATAATATATATATAATAATATAAATATTTATTATATATATATTATATATATATTAATATATATATATTTATATATATATATATATATATATATTATATATATATAATTATATATATATATATATACTACTATTATATTTTATTTATAGGTTACCGGGATTGTGCACCATGGGGGATGCAGCCTCAAAACTTGCAATACTGACGTAAAAGGCTGAAAACTGTGATATTACACGCTATCATAAAGGTATCATTAGCTGAAACCAGAGTTTAAAACGGCCGTGCCGCACCCAGGGGGATACTGGGCCCCCAAAGCTAGAGCATTAACGTAGAGCGATGAAATTCGGTATCACCTATTATATAAGCTATCATTGCTGAAGACAGTCGGTAAATCTGTATAGAACCCCCCATGGGCGGCAGGCTAGCCCCTCAAAACTGAATTACTGTTGTAGTAAGGAAGGCTGACAACTTGGTACTAACCACCCTATCATCATAAGGATATCGACTCTGCTGAAAACAGAGTTAAAAGGCCGTGCCCAGGAGGGATGCTGGCCCCACCAAAACCTAGATTACGCATGAGCGATGAAACTCAGGTACTGCCCTATCATATAAGCTACTCCATTGCTTGAAACAGTGTTTAAATTGTAGTGAGGACCCCATGGGGGTGCTCGGCTCCCTCAATTCATTGAATACTTGACGTAGAAGCTGAAAACTCGTATAGCAATCTTCATAATAAGCTTCTTATTGTAGATGACGTTACCATATCCGTGCATCCCCCAATAGGGGGATACTAGCCCCCCAAACATTAATATTGACTAGAAGGCTGAAACTTGGAATACACCTATCAAAGGTGTCCATGCTGTAGACGAGACTGAATTGACACAGATGACACCCATGGGGGGATTCTTGGACCCAAACCTAGAATATCGACGTTAAGAACGATGAATAACTCTGGAATATAACCCCCCCCCCTAATCATACTAAGCTTAAAACCCAAAGCATCGTATATGGGTTACAATAAACCCGTACACACCCAGGAGAGACCAAGGGGGCGTGACCCCTCATCATACGAGGAAATTGACTAGAACGATGAAACTCGTATACAATCTTCATATAAGGTCTTCAAGAAATATGGGGTTAAAATAGCCGTACACACCCCAAAGGGGGGTCCCAGCCCCCCCAAACTGAAATAATTGACAACTAGAACGCCGAAACTGTACAATCTCTCATGATCGTACTCACTCGATACAGAAAAAAAAATAAAACCAACATAAAAAAATAAACAACAAACAAACATCAACCAATTGCAAATTAATTTTTTTTTAAATCTTCAAAAAAAAACTCATATAAAATAAACACTTCTGTATTAATTAAATATTAAAAACAAAAGAATTAACATTTTTTATTCTTTTTTAAGTTATAAAAGTTTAGAACAAAAATCTTACGTTTTCTATATAACTCAAACAGCCTTCAGCAGCCATCCTGAGACCTCTTAGACCAAAGAGTTTCCCAGAGCCTACAGAGCCTCCAAGAGTTCTTCCCAGCCATACCCCATTTTCAAGCACAGACAATACTGATGATCTATTGATTTTTGTTATATCTTTATACACCCATAACATAAACTTTCATTGCTATTTTTGTTTTATCAGTTGCTTTACAACAATTTGTTTTTACAACTTTTACGCTTTCATATTATTACTAACTTAAGAAAATCTTGTGTTTTCACTACTACCCTAAACTGATTAAATCAGTAAAAATCAAACACCCCCCTCCCACCATTACCCCAATCCCTGGACTATTTTTTATACATTAACAATACGTAATACCTAACAACAAATTTTATCATAACCTTCAAAATGATCTAATTATTTCATACTGCATCAATGCAACTCACATAAATACGCTAACCAGCGTACAAAAAGTTCCTTACACACTCCGAAATAATGCCATACGTGTCATAATCAGCGACCTAAGACACCACTACAAATGTACAACCGACCCAAACACTGAACACCCCCTAATCACACCCTATTTCAATATACACCCATTAACTTCATGGATAAACCTTCTTATAACAATATAACATAGTAATATTTAACAAAATTTTATCATAACCTTGTCTAAAATATCTACTGATCAATGAATATATTGCTAACGTAACAAAGTTATCACATCACATAAAGCAAACATTACGATACACCTGAACTACGAAGCATATCAAACCAAACACCGTACACTACTAACCCAACAATAACCTAACAGCCACATTCTTAAACAATGAATAAACTAACATTAACAAAAGTTCCATAACTTAACAACAGTAAAGTAACTAACATTAGCGCAGAACGTAACCTACTTACACTTTCTAACATATATCACTGACCTTTCTTTACCTTAACATAAGTAAAATCACCTGCACAAAAATCTAAATCACCACAACCATCGTCGTAAGATATTACCATACCGAGCAAGGATATATGCCTCAATTGTAACAAACTCTCTTCCATATTCATAAAGGCTAACATATCATACCCTGACATGTAGCATATAAATATACAGACAAACCCTTAACAATACCTTATGCATGACATTAGTTCAGCAAACCATTAACAAGTTCCGCATACTAACAACAGCTGAAGGATGAAGCGGCCAGGTGCATACAAACGTTAACCTATTCACACTTTTTTCAAAAATATCTCTAAAATAACATCATTATTATTTTCGCATTAACACCGCGTAATATTTCATCATCGAGACCAAAATTAGGGCATAGCCTGATCACCCGAATATACGCCAAATCGAACAAAAAGTTGTCACATCATAAAGCAACATAGCATCACCTGATACTAAGAATATAAAGTACAGACTCACAAACCTTAATACATCTTTAAAGAAGACAGAAACCTCTATGATCGCAACCAGTTCCCATGACTTAACAACCAGTAAAGTAACTAACATTAGGGGCAGAACGTAACCTACTCACCACTTTTTCTTAACATATGACTGATATTATTTATACATTAACAATAGAAATTTAACAAACATTTATCCACAACCTTGCTGTAATTATCATGTACTGATCAATGCAATATTTAACTAGTCAACGTTAACAACAGTTTTCACATCCAATAAAGCAAACATAGCATCGACTAAGAGCTACGAATATTTTAATGATACTACAACAATTGTCAAACCCTAACATACCTTATCCACGAATAAGCAGTCAACATTACGCAAAGTTCTGAATACTCTGAAACAACAGGAAAAAGTTAACAACGCTCGCATACAGAACGTACACTTTTCACAGTTTTTTCCATGAATATCTAACAACCTGAAACTATCGCACAGTAAACAAAGTAAACATTATAACATCAGTTTTGATAGTTCTTTCAGAAAGAGCATTTTAACCAACGACAAAATCCCACACCACGACTAAAACCGAAACGCAAGCATTCATCAAACAACAATCACATATAAAGGCAACACTATCATACGCCTGCCCAAACTACACCGAACTAATAATATCACAAAGACACAAACGACACTAACAATACGCGTATACACTGCACCCTGAGCGACCCACATAAAATTCTGCTAAACATATACCACCAAGGTCCCATCCACTTCCATACATCAACAGTAAAATAAGTTTAAACTACCGGTGCATAACAAAAAACCAGTAACCCTCATTATCACCAACGATTTATACAAACATATCCTTTGAAAATCAAATTTTTTCCTTATTATATTTCGACATTAACACATACATAGCGGTAAACTAATTTATCACTCACACGTACCCTAATATCATAACACCTGAAAAATCCAACCAGCAATATAGTCCAACGTAAAACAACAAGTTTTTTCCCTTAACCAAAAGCAACCAAGTTCGGGGAAATCCAGCTCACGCGAGAACCGTAAAGTGTGAATCGGTATAAGACAGCGGAGAACGAACACGAGGAATTCTAGACACCATCTGTGATCGAGAGAATGAATGATGCGTAACGATTAACAAAGCTTTTCATACTTAAACAACAGCTACAGTAACTAACTCCATACGCATAAAGAACGAACAGTTACAAAGCTGATGGAGGCGGGTACATGATATTCATTTATCAATTCAGTTATAACGATGTGTTTGTTTATTTATTTTTTAATGTTTATTTCTTGAACCTTTTTGTTTTTTAAAAAAACTTTATACCTCTTTTGTAAATTCTAAATGGTCGCGGGGTTAAACTTTTTTTTTTAAAATACGTTTGATTTATTTTTAATTTCATTTCTTTTTAGAAACTTCTTTGTTTGTTTGAAAAAACCTTTTGTTAATTTTAATTTATTATTTCTATGAAAACTTTTTGTTTTTCTAAACAAAAACTTTTAATTTTCAATTTTATTTCTTTTGCTAAACTGTGGGGTTTTGTCTTTTTTACTAAAATGTATTTGTCACTTTTCATGTTAGGTATAACGTAAAGAATTTGTCAACTATCACGTTTTTAACCAATAACACCTAAGACCACAAGAACCAGAGACCAAGCAACCGAACGCGGACCGAAACATCAGATGGACGCAAGGCGCCAGACGTCCAAGTCAAAAAACAAACTCAACACCGAACAAACACCGACACAACCTACCCTACCCAATAGCCCCTGTCCCAGACCCGACACTCTATTGCAACAGGTCAAAACATAGATCTATTTTGACTCTATTACATTTGCTTGCAGAACTCCAGATTCAATATGTACGGAGCCAACAATCACCTATTTGGCTACAACGTCACGCATAAAAATGTTCATAACCATACTTACATTTTATACGCATAGCCCAACCGGGAACTATATAGCTTGACAATACAAAGTATTCCACCGATCAATACCAGCTAACTAGCATACCTGATGTAGAACGTTTAATGTAAACAAGTCAAAAGATAACGAATAACCTTACAACACTGACAGTAATACGAACAGTCAACACTACTACCACCACAAACAACTTTACCGTACCACTTTAACAACAGGAAAGTAAAACTGAATGTTAGCATACCAGACGCCCTACCCTATCACACTACTTTCTTTTCAAACACACCCAAACACACACGCCGATATCCTAACATAATCCACTGTAATTTATACATTAGACCTCAGTAACATTTTAACACAACGATTTTATAGATAACAACCTACCTAATCCTATCAATACTGACACCAACACTTCTGATCTAGCGTTAAACAAGTTTACCTCCACCATCAATAAAAGCGGTACGACATATTCACCGAGCCTGCAACGTAGTAATATAGAATTGTACCACCCCCCAAACATCTAACAGCATTCTTATACACGAATAACAAACGTTAACCCTTAAGCACAAACGTAGCTTCATATTAACAACAGTAAAAGTAACTAACAGTTCATACAGAACGTAACCGATCATCCCTAATTTACACACCTGTATTTTTCAAAAAAATATCTCAAAACTATTAACATATAGCTGTTATTTTTACATTAACACAGTAACAAATAGACAAACAATTAACAAATAAATTGACCCACAAACTTCTCTCCCCTGAATCTAATCATACAGGGCGATAAAAACACAACTGACACGTTCAATGCTGACCCGTTAGCACCGACCAAAGTCTGCATTATTCCTAACCATCAATAAAGCTAACACCCAAACTTCCACTATCCTGGAACTGAGAACTACAACTTACAGACGCCGCAAACAAACAATCGCCAACCACAACACAAAAACTCCAACACAAATTCCAAACCTACAACGGACATACGCAAAGATAAATGAGCTGCACACCCGACGCATAACACATGACAACAACAACCACCCACCCGCCAACGCTTCCACAACGCACCATTAACCAGAGCACTCAATGACTAACCAACCGCAACGCCGCACTAACCAATGCCCAAACTACAGCCAACGGCACAACACCTGTAAAACCCGCAAGCCACTGCAACACCCACCGAAATAGTAAACAATGACATAACTACACACCGCTTCTCACTAATTATGCACAATACAAGATACGCACACGCGCCTCCGCAGAAAAATTAGTCCATCAAAGCAACTCCAACATCCCCACTAATGTCAAAACCATATACGCATACCTAATGATGTCATCTGATTCTGGTTCGTTTATAGAAACCCATTCAAGCTATACCATTTGAAACTCTTGCATATGTACACACGGCTGACATTAACAAATTTATTACAAAATTCTTTATGCGTTTTCCGCTTAAATCGTCTTTAATTTTCTTATAACAACCAACTAAAAACTTTTATTTTTTTAATTTCATTTCTTTAAAACTTTGTTTTTTTAAAAATTTTACATTTTTAATTTATATTCGTTAAAACTTTTTTATTGATTTTCAATAACTTTTATTTCTTGTATTTTTATATTTAAAAAAAATTTTATTAAAAAAATTACAAGCAAGTAAATCAGATAAATCAAACCCAGATCCACCCTCACCTATCTCCTCATCGGCCCTACCTCCCATACTCTCATCATCAGTACGATCTATTGATTACAAGGCACATATCGTGTATACAGCTTTCGAAATAAACATAACATAAAAACGTTCTTTATCACACCAGATCAAACGCATATATGCTAACCATAAACCAAAGTTTTCACACATTACCACCGTATATAAACAAACCACAACAATAGACATCCATCCACCGGGCTCAGAATATAATGTACAACAATAAACCTCAACCAACAATACCACTACTAACCCAACCCAACACAAACTAAGAATCAAGAAGCGCTGATAACCATTAACCAACAGTTCCATATTCAAACAGAGCACTACAAGAGTAAACTAACATGGCAATGACAAAAAACGCTAACCAGATGCAAACTCCTTTCAGCAACAGCACTTAATCCTTCCTTAACATAGCAACCCCATGTTAATTTCCAATTTCATGAATATTTAACAAACAAATATAACATAACTCTTGTCAATAACCTTCTCCATACCTAGCCCAAATCAAGGAATTTATAGGTAAAGCCTAACCGTAACCAAAGTTTTCACATTAATAAAGCTTACATAGCTAATCCACTTGAACCTAAAGAATATAGTACCACAACAGACAACCTAAAACCGCCACCTTAAACCAACTAACATGAAATTGCACTGTTAACGTTTACGCACAAAGGCAAAACGTCTCCTCGGCTCACACCAAGATTCAAACCCACAAACCGTTAAAGTAACTAACCACTAACACATACAAAAAAAACGGTACTCTATCATCGCCTTTCCTCACACGAAGCCTATCTCTAACCATCAACCCAGATCAACTTAATTTTACATTAAATGGTAATATTTAACAACAATTATCATAACATTAAACTCAAATTTCATCCATACACCTTACTCACAGAGTAATATACGCAAAAAAACGATAAATAAAGTTTTCCACACAACACTCCACAATAAACAGCCAACAACATGCATATCTCCACGTACTAAAGACAAAACAAATAGATTCAATTACACATGACAAAGCCCCAACTGCAACTTTACTCACATGAAAATAAAAAACTGTAATCAATTCCAACCACAAACGTTCCAAAGCACACTTAACGCATCCAGTAAAAGTAACAAGCATGTAGCAAACGTTACCTATTCATACTCTTTGCACAACATAACTTCTAACACTAATTAACGTTACATTATTAACATTGATCACAGTCAATTAATTTAAACAAACACCAATTCTTATCACCATCCATGTCGACATTATCCATAACAAAAGCATCGAATATCCGCTAAACGTAACAAATTTTTTTACCTCACATCATAATATTTAACAAAAATTTTATCAAGACCTCTACCTAAACTATACAAAATCCGCAAACAAACATAAAATTCGCCAAACCTGACAAGTTTCTTCCTGACAATACGTAAAAATAGACTCTTTGAATAAAACCAATCCGTAGCACACCACACGTGCTAATAAGTTTTACTACCCTAAACCATTAATTCAGTAAAAGCCCAACACACCAGACACCCTACCCTACCCCATCCCCACTCGCCACCCCACTCCCTCTCCTGACCTACTCACCGTGATATCTGTTGACTTCACGACGTCAAACCGATACTATCCGAGTGCATCACCTTTCGCAGGACGCCTACAACAACACATGAATAAACACTAAAAAATAAGTTCATCTCTACCTAACAAAATGCCACTATCCCACCAAACCAACAAACACACATAGATTAAGCAGCAAACAAAACTACAACACCCCACACCCCAACAACACGCCTAACAATTAACAGACTTTTCAACATATCAACTAAAGCTCACAACATCACTGATAACCGACGCCTAGACACATCATGAACCGCAATAGCCACCAACCACAGAACACCCAAACCCTAATCATCAACTTACAACCATAGACGTAAACAGTCAACGCAATCCTACGAACCAAAAATTTCGTGAAACTGTAAAAGCCGCTAAACGAACAAATAGCCCCAATTGACATACAGACACGTAAAACCTAGTTCCATTCGCTTTTTCCAAACGATAACATCACACTGGAAAACAATATCAATTAGGTACCCTTTCGATTACCTCCTATACATAAGATTAACTCACTTTACCCACACACACTTATAATCACTGAACCTTTCCCTATTTAAACAATACAGACCTACCGAAATACGAATAATGTATAAAACGACACACGGTAACCAATATCTTATCTAACAAACCATCACAATAACAAACGCTAAACATTATCCAGCCCGTAAACCCCCTCACAGCAAACTCCAGAATGTAACCCTGATACAAAACGACAAAACCAAAACATCCAACAATACCTCATTATAGAACCTAATCTCGCTCAACATTCACAAAATCCCCAACTTATCAAAGCGTACCAAGTAAGCGTGAACCAAAGAACAGGAATACACCAACGAAAAACATCATGATATTCCCCCTATATACTTCAACCATACCCACCATCAGCACACAACCGACTAAGGCCACCCCACACCACCACACACGCACCACTATCATAAACAAAGACACAGACCACTTAACAGTAATTGACACCAACATCTACTCCAAAAATACCAGCAGCAGCACTCTGAAACTATCCGAGACTGAACACTAACACATGACTCATCAAAGATCAGTCCACTCACATCCCCTCCAAACTACAGCACGCAACAAACATAATACACATCACATCCTTGAACTCAATGAATAAACGATAACACCTTAGCCTAATTCATCGAAGCAAACTAACATGATACCCCCGCATCAAACAAAAACCTTTTCCCTATTGCTCACGCTTCACAGAACTCGTAAACACATCCACGTCACGTTACCACAGATACAACTAATTTATCGAGAAACTATTCAGTATCAACAACTCTTAACAAACAACTTTTAACTTGTCGCCATTCCTCACTAAGTCAATATTTAACCAAAAGCAACTACAGAATTAAACATAGCTTAACATATATAACACTTACAATGGGTGAAAAACTACAATATATACTAATATCATGATCCAAGAATAAGACATTAACATTTGGACCTTTGAATAAATTCTCAACCTATCCCTCATCATACAGCAAAAACTCAACCTATACTGGCTTTTCAAGCATAACATCGACAGATAAAGCAGCATTATCTAACAAAATTCCTTAACAGAGTGTCCAAAACTTGAAGGGGTGTGAATCCTCAGAATGGGGATCACCCCTAAGTGGGTGTAAGCAGTTAACACAGTAATATCTTACAAAACTTATCATTTCTCTAACAAATCAGTGTTAATTTCACACTGCCATAGTAATATTTAACATAACATACCTAACTTACAAATAAACAGTTTTCATTAACCAAGAGTGTCTATAGCAACACATCACCTCCCGAGAGAAAACCCTATGGGATACGCCCCTTGAAAGGATGTGAATCCTGAGAGAGGGGATCACCCCGAAGGGGTGTAAGCGGGTTTTGGGCCTCAGCCCTTCGGGCAGAGGCCTTATCCCTCCTTCGGAGGGGTAATGCCCGCGGGTAAGCGGGTTTTCATAGTTCAAGATGCTGATATCTTTGAAAGTTTTGGACACTTTGTTAAGGAATTTTGTTAGATAATGCTGCTTAATCTGTCGATGTTATGCTTGAAAAGCCAGTATAGGTTGAGTTTTTGCTGTATGATGAGGAATAGGTTGAGAATTTATTCACAGGTCCAAATGTTAATGTCTTATTCTTGGATCATGATGTTAGTATCTATTGTAGTTTTTCACTTATTGTAAGTGTTATATATGTTAGGCTATGTTTAATTTCTGTTACGTTTTTGTTAAATATTACTATGAGAATGCGAAATTAAAACATGGTTTGTCTTAGAGAAATGATAAGTTTCGTAAGATATTACTGTGTTAACTGACGATGATGTGTTAGAAACGTGAGCATAGGGAAAGTTTTTTGCTGGGTAATGTTAGGTTTGCTCGAGAATTTTGCTAAATGTCTACTTTTATTCATAGTCCAAAATGATGTTATATTCGATATGATGACACTTTGATGAATGTAGTGTCAGTTCATAGTTCATGATGCTGGTATCTTTGATAGATTGGTCACTTTGTTAAGTGGTTTTGTTAGATAAAACAACCTTAGTTGTTGCTCGATATGTTGGAGAAAGGGGGGATACATTTGAGTTTTGTAATCCTGCTTAGCTACTTTACCTTTGATAAGTGCGGAATTTTCAAGATGTTAGCAGACTTATTCAATTACTGAGTATTTTAGTTTTTGTCGTTGTACATATACTCTTAGTTCAGGTTAATGATATTTAAGCTTTAATTGCATGTGAAAAAACTTTGTTACGCTTAACATATATTCGTAGGTCTGTATGAAAATTAGACAAGGTTATGATAAATGTTTGGTAAATATTACTATTTTAAATATTTCAAATACCAATCGATATTGTTACAGATTGTTACGTTTGAATAAGAGTTAAAAAGTTACCGTTCTGTATGCAATGCCTAGTTACTTACCAGCTATTAAGTAAACCGGAATTAGCACAAAACACCACCCAACCACAACCAAAAACACAACAACAACACCAAAAAACAACAACAACAACTCAACACCTTTCACACAACACACACAACCCACAAACCAACAAACAGATATATACCAATAAAACAAAACAACAACAAACCAACAAACAAAAAAAACAAAATCTAAAAATCGCACATCACTAATAATATAATATATATATATTATATATATATTATATATATATATCATATTATATATATATATATATATATATATATATATATATATATATATAATATATATATTATATATATATATAAATATATATTATATATATATATATATTATAACCTATATTAATTATATTTAGTATTATATTATATACTATTATATATATATATACCCTATAGTATATATTATAAGATATATTATTAATATATATATAATATACTATATATATAATATATATATATATCAATATATATAATTATACTATATACATAATATTGTTCGATAATTCTCCTCTTCAATTATTATGCATCTTAAGTGCAAACGTGCTTCCACATATGTTTACCCTTTCCAATCCACTAACTGCAATCGTACATTTTCCAAATATACCGTCGGACTTCAGAGTTCAGAAATCGCAAGTCTCTTATTGCAAGTTGATTGAAGGAAGTTAGGCTTGTCAATTTATGATGTAAATTTTTAATTTAATATTTGTTGATTTCCTAGTTATTTTTCAAATAAACTTTAACAATGAGTAAATGTAACACTTAAAGTGATTCATTAGTTCCAAAAGCATTACCGGAAAGGAACATTTCAAAAAAATTAAGGCAACAAACTGGTGTAATCCGAATTAATAACTTCTGGGAAATTTTTTGACCTTGCTCACTGTGACAGCAATCTTAAACTTTCGTTTCTATGCAAATTTGTCAAAATCTTTACCTTTGGTTTAAATTCTAAATCCTCATTATACAATTTAAAGTTACAGATGAAGAAACAGCGAATCGACATAAAAAACTATATTCAAACAGTAATCAGAATGTATTATGTGTATAACTTTTTCTCGAAAAAACTATTTATCATTTTTGTTTATGTCTTCAAAATGTTTATACCGATGTATCGGACGACCACTTTCTTATTATACAATGTACGATCATGTAAATCGCCAGATTTTAATTCACCAACTACACAGAAAAACAACCACTTGTCTAATGTACCCAAAGTTTACCATCCATCAAGACGCCTAACATCACACAAGTAATTTGATTACACGGGATCTATTTGTATCGTTCACTATCTCGTTATTTCTCAGCTTAAAATCAACGAAATGTGTTATTATACTCATCTATCATTACCATGTCGAGAACCAAAGACAATGTGTAGCGCAAGTACAAAACAAACACTGAAAAATAATTCCGAAGATTGAACGCCAGAGAAGAGACCCGCACCAAAAAAAGGCCCCACCGCTCAGGTGCTAATAAAAGCTAAGAGCCTACTTATTCCCATCGGGTATTGAATGGATACTTTACGGCCGACACATACTGCACATCGGACATAGTGACCTCGGAGATGCAAGCAGATGCAAACAAGCGAAATACAGGTGAGACCAAAGGAATAGGCACAGTGGGCCAGGACGACCGCGGCGCGAGAGAGGCCGACGGGGGTGATCGAGTATCGCACGCTGAAGAAACGTCGTACCACCTGTGCGCCAGCATTACCGGCAATAGTCCATGGCTTGAGGGCTCGACAGATCAAGACCGTGATTACACACAGTGTGTAACTGAACGCGGGACTGACTAATATTATACAGCACCAGAAAGCAGGCTACAAAGCGTCGCAACGTATTTAAATACAGCTCACCTATGTGCACAGATCGAAACTCCCTTGTTCATGCGTTTGGCAGATTATTTGTTGGGAATATTAATGATAGTGTTATATAAGAGTCACACAAGGTCATTGATACAATATTTTATTCGCGTTACAATCCTCAACACTCTCTCATCGTATAATAGGTTAAAAAAAACTCTTTGTACGTTAGCGGATATATACAATGTGAGAATGTATAGACAGTGGATTCTGATAAGTTATGATAAATTTGCTTACGGTTTAAGAATTAATTAACCAGCTCTAATATTTCAAAGATGCGTTTTGAAAAAAGTCAATGAATAGCGTAAGTTTATTTAACAATGCCTAGTTACTTTACTAAACTAACAATATTAATGTTAAATGTTCTCTTTTGCATGCGTAAGTTCTCTACACTCCACTTCCTACTAAGTTTTTATTTTTAAATACACTTGCAATTGCTATGTTATCTTTATGAATTTCATTTTCAGCTTGGCTTATATTACATAGTTTTTCATTATTAGACGAATTTATTACAAAGCAACCATCATTTAATTTTTTCAACACATTTAATTGCTTATGTTGTTTATTATTAACGTCATTAAGATTCTCATTAGTATTAATGTAATTACTAAAACTGATTTGATCATTATTACACTTAAGCTCTTCATTGATATTATGATTTATTTGTACATTATTATTATTATTATTATTATTATTTTTATTATTATTATTATTATTATTATTATTATTATTATTATCATTATTATCATTATTATTATTATTATTATTATTATTATTATTATTATTATTATTATTATTATTATTATTATTATTATTATTATTATTATTATTATTATTATTATTATTATTATTATTATTATTATTAATTGCTTCTTTATTACCAAAGTACTTTTTGTCGTTAAAATTTATTATTTGAACTTCATTCATGAAAGATACGTTTTTAGCTGTTGTAATCGTTGTGAGGCGACCACCAAGCTGGGCTGACGGCCTGTTTGTTAGTTTCCCTGGCGGAATGTGTGAGTGATTTCAAGTCCCATGTTTTTGAAGATGGCGTCGGCTATGCGTACAAATGTAAGTACGTCGACCGACTCAGATATAGCGTATAACTTCTTTTTCATTGATATTTGTATTTCGGATAATGGGAATAGTTTTTAACAAGTTGTTCAAAATTCTTGCTGCCTATGGTTTTCTTTACCCGTGTTATAAATTGACTGGGTACTTCAGTCGGGTATATTCCTCCTTTTATGACGTCATGAACCTTTTGCTTGAGTGTTAGTAAATATGACATCTTTATGGTGTTTATAAATACTTCATATGCATTTATTTTAAGTGGGTATTTAATTGAAAGTAGGATTGGCGCTAGTAATTTCACTTTGTCTATTCCATCTCAATTTTGTAGATTTTAAAGACGATGTCGATTGCTGCTATCCAAGAAATTATATCAGAGGCATCGAATGGTGGCAGTTGACTTCCACTTAAAGGAATTTTTGAGTCACGTAGCTCTCTTGAGCGGGAAGGTTGGCTGCCTTCTTTGGCGGGGAATAAAGATCGTTGTGAAGTGAGGGGTTTGCTATCCCTCTTTTCTTGTGGGGCGGTTGCCTTCTTTCTCGCTGTTGCCAAGCGAGGCTTATGCTTCTTTGTTCCCGCCATGATATTTTCTTAGGACAAGAAATGTTCTGTTTAAAATGTTTAGGTCGAAGGGTACCAAACGACCGTTACAGAGAGAATTTTTCTTCATTCTCTTCTCTCTTTTTTTCTGACTTTTTTTTGGGGGGCTTTTTTTTTATTTTTGTTTTTCCATGCCCTTTTGTTCCTGGCTTATTCTAACCCTACGACTTTCCTTTTATACACAATTATTGTTTTTGTTACTAAAAAAAATTATTCACGCAGAAATTAAAATGAATGTTTAATAGCCACTATGTTTCATTTTTTATTTTTTATTAGCACAATCACAGTTTAAGAGGAACTCTTTCACTAACACGGTCACTATTTTTGTCACTGTTTTTTTATTAATTTTTATATTCTTTCGGCCACTGTTCAGAAGGGATTTATTTATATGATAATTAAGTATGTGTCAAGTGTCACTCTGGAATGTAGCCAAAGTTTGAACTGATAAAGCTTCAGTCCAATTTAAAATTAATTAATAATGTGGTAATTAGTGAAAGTGAGATTGCGGCAATAGTTTATTAAAAACACAAGTGAAATAATAAGGTACGTCAATAATAATTAATTAGAATACAATAAGGGCAATAATATACTTAAATTGAATAAACAATGTTAATAAGCACGATTATATAACGGCTATGTAGCTGGTTTACTGGCCCTACGACTGATTGTAAAGCGTCCTGCTTGTACGAGTCCCAAAAGCTTAATCTTCTTAATTAGGTTATTATACACAGTTCATTATAATAGAAGATTGTTATTAAGGACTCTATTGCTATTACATGATGATTAATAATTGAGTAATTTGTGGAAATGTGGGAGCACCACATCCACCTCCTACGGTATCTCAAAGCACAGTTCCAATTTCGGCAAGTGCCCGAAGGGCGGTCTCCATAGACGCTCACTTCGCCGTTACAATTTTAAATTCACTTCCTCTCATTGGCTAATTCTAATCCTATCTTACATAGATTCAAGTTGGCTGGCAGCATGCCAAGTTTAATTTCTAACGTTTGTTATACAGTACACTATGGAGATATGGACGTCAGTCTCCTTACATAGTGTGTACTTTTCTGAGAAATTAATATACATAAAATAATTGTTAATTATCAAAACACACACACACACACACACACACACACATATATATACCTTATATATATATATATATATATTATATATATATATATATATATATATATATATATATATATATATATATATATATATATATAACTGCTATATAACTTATATATATATATATATA
>JABUQX010086298.1:7500-11722 GCA_015478945.1 Trachelipus rathkii | reverse complement strand
TGCAAATAATTCAAATTCTCATCTCTATCGTAAACAATCAGCTCATCTTTTTCATCTAACTCATGAGCCATCTGGTTAAAAAACATTTGCATAATTCCGCTGCTCATTTTATTGCTTCAATCCTTATTGAGCGCGTAAACACACTTAGCTTTATTATCATCCACCACTAATAACGTTACCATTGCCTACTATTCGTACCAGATTAGCCCATCCACACCACCAACCGTTACCAGTTTTTGCTAAACAATCTCCCAAACTGGTTGCCTGAAACAAGCCCAACACCTTTACGACTCAAGTGAACTCCATCGGCGCAAAAAGATCTTTAGCCAGAATTCTCTCCACAAATCCAAAAAGCCTAATATTTTCTGAAAAACATAAATTCCTAATCCTTTTCATTTACACCTAAAACCCTACCTCCCCCCATTCCTGACCTGCCACCTAACCTCAGGAGTAAAATCCCAGAAATCACTTGCACCTTGCTTCCACTAGCTTTTATCGTCAGAATCAACCTCCTATAATCTGCTATACTTCTTCTGACCTTCTATTTCCTATATCACTTTGTACCCAACATGCACAATCACATCTGAATCAAAATTTGTAGAGAATCAATCTCTGATCTATCTATCCTATCCACGATCTCACTCACTCACTCTGGCACCCGGATAACATACTCTCAATCTGTTTCTTTTTATTCCTTTTTTGAAACCATCCCTACTAGGTATCGTATCATAGAGTCTCCAATAGCCATGTAATCAGTTCTTCCTTTAGAAAACCTCACACATTACCATTGCACTTATCTGATACTCCCCATCTGGAACACAGTTCGAACCTGTTACTGCAGGTCACAGGCTGACACTTGACTTCTTCCGAATCCTCATCTTTAACACTCATTATTTATAATTCCCTACAAACTCTCAATATATGCTTACCTATCCAACGAAAAATCTATATTCTGTTTAAGTTTTGGCGGAAACAATTTCCGCGAAATATACAGTGAACACATATACAAAATGGTCTGAAAATAATTATAGCATTTGATTGACATACTATAATTTTACTTACTATAAATTTTCACACGTCAAGAGATCAGGTCAATTTTACCAACATAGCACGCAAATGCAAAGCGGAGTTTATAACCGAACTCTATTTCTCACAAATGAGCAAAAGCAAACTCTAAGCAATATCTTTTAACTAGCTTCTTCATCTTATCTTGCCCGCCATTTTGCACGACAACGACCGCTTTTCTAATTGCTCACAAAAACTATGCGATTTTTACTTATTATGAAGGCTTTAAAGCCTATTACCAAGCATGTGATATTTCTCTTTTTGCCATGCGTGAGGTAAGATGACAGTCAATTCGTATAACTTACCTTAATGTCATAATAGTGATTGATGTTGGTAACCTTGAAATGCCGCTATGATCAACACATATTTCCTGTGTACTATTTGCTTAGCTAGATTACCTCAAGGTAGCACCATTGTAGATTAGCATATATTACAGGGCCTATTATTTTTTCTAAGCCACTATCATGGGGGACCTACGCTCGTATTTTTTTTCGGCCACTATATCTTTCAATTTTTATGTAGGCCATCTTAATAGGCCCAAAATTTTTATTCATTTTTTTATATAAAATTTACATATACGAGAATTATTTATTAAGATTTCCTATGTTAATATTTAGTCTAATTATTTTTATTCTTAGTATCATTATTCTTTTTTTGCTTAATTCCCAGGTTACTGGGTTCCGTATTTTTTATGAATACAAATTCAACTCGCACATCGAGTCAAAGTGGGGCCACCGCTTAATGAGAAAGTTACACCCGTTAATCTTAAATCGTATAACAAAAAAAAAATAAAACGGCATCTAATCTCTTAACACGCCTTTATCGGTTAAAGAAAACAGAATCAATCGTTAACCGTTTTACAAATATGTAGGAATCAGTTAATAATAATTGTTAATGTCTCTTTTATTCATGATTGCCAGGATATTTCAAATTATCTTTAATGAAAAAAAACTACTATACGTATATAGTATATATATATATATATATTATAATATATATATATATATATATATATATATATACTATAATATATATATAGATATATATATATATAATTATATATAACTATTATATATAGAATATATAAATATATATAGAGGAGAGCTACACGCCATACCTTAAGCGATGAAATACCTCCCATTTTTCATATGGTATTTCTCTTTTACGTTCATATTCTTTACACACCTCATCCTCCAGGCAACATATTACTAATCACCATTTATCCACATATCAATACCCCCCTGATTACTTCCGTACCACACCCCACTTCCCTATACAACACCTTACAGACATCCCCTACTACTCATTCCCTGTGTGCGGGGAGAAAGAAATTGCCCACAATCGTATGTCCTGCGTGTCGTAGAAGTCGACTAAGGGCGGTGGTAGTTGGGTTGGCTGCCCACTACCACCTAATCTCTTGCTAGGAATCCTGATGCATGCCTCGAGATGGTCGTGATCGCCGTAACGACCTTCTATCTTTCGGCAAATTGTAGAATCGTCAAAAGCGCGCCATATCAGGATCAATCATCAGGAATAACCGTTCACGGACAATCGGCTAGAGAATGATGATGTAGTATAGGCATCGGGCCAAAATTCATTTTGCTGGATAATCAAAACACAAAGATGTCATGGAATGGTGAAGTTGCAGTGGTGTGTGTGAAATGTGACGTGCTTGTGAAAAGAGAATGAGCAGAGGAGAGACAGGCAGTTGCAATTTTATGAGTGCACCTAGTGGTGGAATGCGATTGGTGAAGATAATAAATTCTATGTCAAACTTACTTCTTCAAACCTGATCACAAACAAATACATTTGGCCACCGCCCCGCGTGACAACTCGCAATCAACTAAACACCTCCTTCTTTTAGATCTCAAACCCTGCTATGGCTAACATATCCAGGCCTCCTGTTGAAATTGAGCTAGCGGCCTGTACAACTATTCAGTGCAACTCTATACTTAAAAACTCACCAACTTATCCCTTTGAACGACCCTTCAAGTATGAACAACAGTTTTGACCGAGCTTCATTCCCTTATCATGAGAACCGTTCACGTCAATATTATTCTCCTTATCAGACTCACCTGTTTAGAGATCAAGTTCTGATCATGAACACCAATGTCTTTTAACGAGACTTAAAAATTTACTACTTAAAAATTCAATAAAATAAGAAGTAACGATCATGTTTTGACAACACACCTACCAAGACAACACCACGAGCACGAACGATTTTACCAAAAGAAATATCTTTAATAAAAAAAAATAAATAAAAGCGGCTACCCTTACAACAATCGTTTTATTAAATCTCGCGAATATGTAGTTAGAGCTCCTTGGATTATCACATACATCACGCACCCAGAAGTATATAGAACCACAACCACTGAATACTCAATACTAGTTTAAATAATAAAAAAATATAAAAATGTGACTCAATAGTATGAGAACAGTGACGCAACTTAACTGTCAGAAAGAAACTGGAAAGATGTACTCAGACCGGAGTAGTTTATATGCGCATAGCAATATATAGCACATCACAGTCACTACACCAATGCTATATTCTATACTGTTAATCAATTAAAGTTTATAATTAGATGATTTTTAAATTAATAGATTAAGTTCAACATGAATATGAATTCATAAAATAGTCAATAGACTTATTTATGCGCAAGAATGGATATAAAATATGTAAACTATCATTTAATATCTTCGAACTTCGGGCCGAGGCACAAATATCAAAATCTTTCCCTAAAAATACTTTTAAAAAAAATTTCACAAAAATATTTGAAATGAATACATCAATAAAAGAAAAGCAAATATTTTTGGAAAACTTTTATTGAAATAATTTATTTTGAAAGTAAATTCAAATGTTAATTCAGGAAATATCCAATATTTTAAAAGTTTTCTGTCTACACAAAATCACTGACTCGACATTAATTTATTCAAATTTCGTGTCTTTTCCAATCGATGAATAATATACTGGCCAAATTTTATCGTGATCGCTTCAGCATTTTTTTTTTTTTTAAATTTGAGGAATCAAGGGAAATACACAATTTTTTTATTATTGAAAAATGATTATTATTAGTGGAAAATTTCTTCGATCAATGCCTGTATCTCAAAACTCATTCAGTTTGATCAAATAATAAAGAGTGTGAGTGCTAGAGTATTA
>JABUQX010086298.1:0-2500 GCA_015478945.1 Trachelipus rathkii | reverse complement strand
ATATTAAAATTAGTAATAAGTAATTAAAATTTCAATAATGATAAATAAAATAAGAAAAAAATGTGATGGCCCAATTCACCCCATTCGTGCGACGCACAAAAATTTTGACACTTTTTTGGAATTCATATTTTCCATATAAATTCATTTTATTTTAAGTTTTACCTTAATATAAAGCTAACTGTTTATTATATGTTAAATTAGCTATATGTAAAAAATGTCAATAATAAATTAGGCATACATAAAATAAGAATAAACAATGGTGGCCCAATTCCACCCCTTAATTCAATTTTTTATGAGGGGGGGGGGATGAATCGGGCCAAGTTAGGCCCAGCGATTTAACCACTATGCACTGTTTGGAACAAAAATTTAGTTTGCCAGTTTAAAGCTAACATACTCAACTGTATACACTGGAAAAATAAATTATTTTAAATCTGTCCATAACTTTTCATTTAAAACAAAGTTAAAAAAAAAACTCGCATTTTCAAATGTGAAATTCTATTTAAGGACATTTTAACACTAATTTATTATATTTTTTAAAAATATAAAAACTCTCTAGAATTAAAGATAATCTAAATAAAACTTGTAGTACTACCACGATGAGAAAAAAAAATTATTTAGTCACCCCGCCCCGACGCTATATAACAGACTGCCGGATATCCGGTTAACTTCCAGCTGGATATCCAGTCGGATATCCGGCCGGATATTCGGTTAACTTCCAGCCGGATATCCGGTATCCGGTATCCGGCTATCCGCCACCCTAATTAATATTTTTTATTTATTATAAAAAATAAATATATATATATATATATATATAATATATATATTATATAATATATATATTAATAATATTAATATATATATATATATATATATATTATATATATATATATATATATAATATATAATATTATAATATATAATATATATATATATATATATTATGGTTATTCAATTGTATATGGAAGGGTTATGAAAGAATCGAGGTGCGGATGGCAGGAAATGGTGTTTAGAATGATGGGGAGAATGGAGATGAGTGGAGGGTTGCCCTACTATTATATGCGGATGATTTGAGTTTTGTGTGGCGAAATCTGAAGAGAGTTTGAGAAGAAGATTGAGTAGAGAGATTTGGCAGGGATGTAAAAGGAGGGGTTTGAAAGTAAAACGTAGATAAGAGTAGGGTTATGGTTGTGAGTGAGGACAGTCCTCAGTGCTAAGTTATGTTAGATGGTGAGCAGCTGGAGCAAGTGTCTGAGTTTAAATATTTAGGGTATGTGTGTTGGATGAAGAGGGAACGGATGATGCAGAGTGTTAGTAGGAAAGTTGTGAATGGCAGGAAGGTTTGCTGGTGCAATTAAATCGTTGGTGAATTAAAGGGACTTGAGTACGGTAGAGTCTTACATGAGGGTCATGTTGTTACCTGTGTTTTGTATGGTAGTGAGACTATTTTTGTTCTGGAATAAGAAATATAGATCTAAAGTTCAATGTTTCAGATGGACCAATCTTAGGGGCATGCTTAGGTGTGAGAAGAATTAATAAAATAAGGAATGAACGTATTAGAGAGTGGTGTTGGTGCTGAAGGAAAGGGGGTAAATGAGAAGAAAAATGAAAGGTATGTTGAAATTGTGTTGGTCACGTGGAAAGGATGAATGATATACGGTGGTTAAGCGGAATGTATAGTGGAGAGTGTGTTGGGAACCGACCGGCTGGGAGACCGAGAGAAAAGGATTTGAGTCGGTGAACGAATGTCTGAAGGAGGAAATGTCGAGTTTGGCAGGAGGCGAGAATAAAGGTGCATGATAGGAGAGAATGCGGGGTTTTGTATGGGGGCATGGTTGTGGCCCACCTGGGCCAAGGGATTGAACCCTTACATGACTATTTACCATAGTGAGGGTCCGCGCAGGTTCCCATGAAAGCGTTAGGGTTGGATTTTCTGTCGTGACGCATGCTTGTCACTAATAAATGCGTACGAGGGGCGGAAGGCTGGGCTTTCTTTTCGACATGTGTCATACTCTCCTTACTGCTTTTCTTTTCGATGCTTGTAGCGCTCCTTACTCCCAATCTTGGGAAAAGTAAGGTTAAGTGAAGAAAGAAGAAAGGAAGGAAAGATTAATAAATATAAATATATATATATATATTATATATATATATATATATATATCATATAATATATATAATAATATATATATACTATATATATATATATATATAATATCTATCAGGACGTGCCCTCAAGGTAGGCAGGGCATGCCCTACAAAAGAAGTGAATTATTGTATTTTATATTTTTTTTTAAATTTAAAACAAATTTAAATAAAAAAAAATTAATTTCTTACAGAGTTGTTATCGAAATTTAAAACAAATTTCATTTTCCCTTGTAAAAAGCAAAAAAAATTTTTGTGCTTTCTCTCGGCTTATGGCTTCCTTTATTGAACTTGGTTAAAGGACGTTCTGTGCTTTTCATTTTTAATATTGTAAATAATTGTTTCTTAAAAAGCATTCTAA
>JABUQX010086297.1:0-10000 GCA_015478945.1 Trachelipus rathkii | reverse complement strand
TATTATTATATATAAATATATATATATATATAATATATATATTATATATATATATATATATATATATTATTATATATATTATTATAATATTATATTAAAAAGATGTTGTAAATTTAATGATGCACTGGTCTTATTGTATCTGCTCCTAAATTATAGGAACAGCCCTCTAAAAGTTGGAAAAAAATATTTATAAGAATAATAAGACTGATACTTATCTACGGGAAGAAGACCTGGATTCTTGACAGCGAAGCTAAAGAACAAGATACAGGTCTACGAGAATGAAAAAGAGCTGAAGGAATAGTGATAACAACAATGCATGAATTGAAGAAGCGATGAGTAAGAAAAGAGTTTTGATAGTAAACAACATTTTGATATTTTCAGTGAAGGATTAACTAAGATGATTTGAACAAGTAAAATTTATGAATAAAGACCTGAGCGAAAAAAAGGTACAGCAAATGGAAACCTATGTGAGAGAAAGAGGAGGGTGGTGAGACCGAAGATTAGATGGAAAGATAAAGTACAGACAGCGATCGAGAGGAGAGTGGGAAAATATCGATTGGGTGGAGTAGAAGAGAATGCATGATCATCGACAAGGGTGGAGGGGTTTTTCCTGAGACAACTGACAAGTGCGTGCTCCTACAGGAGTAATGTAAGAAATAGAAGTATATATATATATGTTATATATTATATAATATTATATATATATATATTATATTATATATATATATATATATCATATAATATATATATATATATATATTATATATATATATATATATATATATATATATATATAGTCCTTCCTGACCCCAACTTTCGAATAACCCTTCCCCCTCATGTTTCAATTTGTTACGACAGAATTAATGGCTATAATGATTGCTTTCTCTCTCTCTAGAATTTTATTCCTTATTCAAGACCACTCTTATTTCAATTATTCAGATTCGCTCAGCGATCTCCAGGCTCTTAAAGCCTCATATTCCAAAAACACAATGGTATCAGCTGTGCAACAGTTTCTTCCTCTGCTCCACTTTCGTAAGAAACAAATCGCACTATGTTGGACACCCTCTCATGCAGGGGTAACTGGCCACGAAATCGCTGACAGAAACCAGAATGGCCATCCTCTTTCCGGAACTGCTACAGGCACCTCCCGGATGCCATTCAACAAATTCATCTCCCATCAATTGTTTATTATCCTGCTCTCCGACAAGACTTCCGGTCTTTCAGGCAGGAGTGCTGGGCGAGTGATCAGCGAGGGACGAAACAGAAATATAAAGCCGAACATTGGTTAGGTGCCTTCCTCTCACCGATGAAGGCTCTTCCTCGAGGTGATACTTGCACGCCTCCACATTAGCCATACCAACATCACTCACAGCCCACTAATGTCACGGGATCCTCTTCCCATCTGAAAATTTTACCCTCGCCATACCCACACAATCCGTTCAAAATATCTTCATTGATTGTCCTCAACTGGACCCCATTCGCCATCGTCATTTTCCTACTGTATGGTCCAAGACACCTTCTAAAAGGATATCCCTATCTTATCTGAATCCTTCCACTTTAATAATAACTATCTTCTCTTATCTCCAGAACTGCAAATTCCTTCACAAAATATTATTTTGTTATGTAATATTGGGACTATATATAATGTAAGAACATCTCTTTATTTATTTTTTTATTTACTTTTGACGTTTGACTGAATATTCATTTAGCCATCTATTTTTCTTTTGAGACATTTAAATAAGTGTGAGCCAGGACATACCCGTGGAGCTGATTTTTCAACCTAGTGTGGCCGCCTCCTTGTGTGCCGTGCTGGGTTCTGTACATGAGCTCAATATATATATATATATATATATATATATATATATATATTATATATATTATATATATATATATATATATAATTATATATATATATATTATTATAATATTATATATATATATATATAACATATACATATTATATATTATATATAGGATATAATATATATATATATATATATATTATATATATATATATATATATATATTATATATATATATATATATATATATATATATATATTATATATATATATATATATATATATATATACTATAATATATATTAAGTAGAGTAGATTATCAAAAAAAGTGATAGAAGAAAACAACCATAGTTAAAACATAACTCAAACTTCTCAGTTGGGTTCAGTAATAATCTTCAAAGGAAGATTGAATATAAGTGGAGAGCAGTGGTTTGGAAAGAATTCAAAAGAACTGATTTGGCTGAAAAGAAAGAACTTCATCGATCTAGACAGAGGTTGTTGCTGCAAGCCTTCACATAAAACTCGCTTGATAAGACCTAACCCCTTGAGTTGCGAAGCTATAGCAATTATAATGAAATGTTAATTATTACTCACCTCTTCTCTTTAACACTGCAGTACATCTAAAAAATGATAAAAGGCCATAACGTTACGTCTTGAAGCAAATAATAATTTACAAGGCTTTTGAAATTGAATTCTGCCCGAACCAAAAGATGGGTGGACTCGAATCTTCACCAAAATTTGGAGTAGTACTCCATAATAGGGTGGACAAAACTCCTCTACAGTTGGAGTTACAATGAACAAGAAAAGAGTAATCACAAACTAAGCAGAACTTGCAGATTCTTTGAACCGATATTGCAAACATTGTGATATGGAGTTTTCAAGACAATTTTTATTTACCGTGATACCAAGAATGTCTCAAAGAATTTCTTTCAAAGAAGGTCTTTCCAAGAATGTTTTTTCAAGAATGTCTTTCTAGTGCCTTCAAAAGAGGTAGGAAATCTTCTTCAGAAAGAGAGAATTAAGCTATAATGGAAATCAAAATAATACTATATATATATATTTATATAAAGAAAGTTTGTACTATATAGAATATATAATACTCTATAAGGGATTTATCTACATCTAATATATATATGTATATATATAATATAGATATATATATATATATAATATATATATCTATATATATATATATATGAAATATATATATATATATATATATATATATATATATATATATATATATATATATATATATATATATATATATATATATATTATATATATATATATATATATATATATATATATATAATACCGGTATATATATATATATATATATATTATATATTATATTATATATATATAATTTTTTTATATATATATATATAATATATATATATATATTATATATATATATATATATATATACATGATACCACCACTCACGGGCAGGGCCCTTTTCAAAAGGAGGGGCAAAAAAAAAAAAAAATTATAAAAAAAATAAATAAAAAATAACAAAAAGAAAAAAAAAATTAAAATAAATGGAAAGTAAACCCACCCTGTCCCTTGCCTAACGCAATTCCCTCAGGTGGGTGCAGACGCGGGACTTAAATAGAGGAAGATTGAATATTGCAGGGAAAATAGAAGAAGGCAAGGAGTTCCACAAAACAGATGTGGCTGGAAAGAAGGAGGCCACAACGAGTGATCCTTGAGTCTCCAATATTCACACAATTTTCATGTGAGAGTAAGGCACCTCTTGTGTTACGAGGGCGACGCAGTGGTGGAGGAATGCGAGAGATCAATTCTCTCGAGCACCTGCCGTTGTAATACTTATAGAAAAGAGATAGGGCACCAACGTCACGTCGCAGAGAAAGAGAGTCAAGGGAGTCAGAAAGTATTGGACAGTTTATAAGCCTCTTAGCCTTAGCCTCAACTCTATCCAAAAGGAGGGTGGAACCGGATCCACCCCAAATGTGAGAACAGTATTCCATACAGGGACGAATAAGACCCTTATATAACTGGAGTATCTAGCAGAGGAAAAAAATTCACGCAATATGAACAGAATTCCCAGCTTCTTAAGGCCATTTCAGCAACCGATGTGTTATGCGGTCTCCAAGACAATTCACTATATACGTTTAGTCTAAGAATGTTTATGTTATTTACAGGTGAGACGTTAGAGCCGTCGAAGGGAATAGGAAAATTGGGAGGTATTTCAGAGAGGGAGATTTGAAGAAACTCAAGATTACGGCTACCCCAACTATATATATATATATATATATAATAATATATATATATAATATATATATATATTATATAATATATATATTATATATATATATATATATATATTATTATATATAGTATATATATATATCTTCTTTCTTTCTTTTTTCACCTTCCTCTTTGCCCCAAGTTGGGTAAGGTGCTGTACAAGCATCGGAAAAGAAAAGCAGTAGCGAGAACATGACGAAGCAAGTAAAAAAGAAAGCCCAGCCTTACCGGCCCCTCTCCTGTACCATTAATTAGTGAGAGCTCGTCACAGACAGAAATCCACCCTAGAGCATCCTTCGCGGGACCGCGACGGACCCTCACAATGGCAATCGTCAGTGTAAGGGTTCATCCCCTGGCCCAGGTGGCCACAACCCACCCCCATACAAAAACCCCGCCCATTCTCTTCCTATTATGCACCTTATTCTCGCCTCTGCCAAACTCACATTTCTCTCCTCAGGACACTCGTTCACCGACTCGATCCAACTTCCTCTTCGGTCATCCCAGCCGGTCCGTCCAACACACTCCCCACTTATTACATCCGCTTAACCAACTACTTTCATTCATCCTTTCCACATGACAAACCATCTCAACATACTTCATTTATTCTCTCATTACCCCTTCTTCACACCACACAACTCTTCTAATACGTTCATTCCTCTCTTTATCAATTCTTTTCACACCTAAGCATGCCCCTGAGATTGTCCATCTGAACACATTGAACTTGTAGATCTATACTTCTTATTCCAGACCATAGTCTCACTACCATACAATAACACAGGTAACAACATACCCTCATGTAAGACTCTAGCGCACTCAAGACTTATTCCCTTTACATTCACCAACGATTTTGAATTGCACCAGCCACACTCCGCCATTCACAACTTCCTACTTACACCTCTGCATCATTCCGTCCCTTCTCATCAACACATACCCTTAAATATTTAAACTCAGACACTGCTCCAGCTGCTCATCATCTAACATAACTTCACACTGAGGACTGTCCTCACTGACAACCATAACCCTTACTCTTATCTACGTTTACTTTCAGACCCCTCCTTTTACATACCCTGCCAAATCTCTTCACCAATCCTCTCAAACTCTCTTCAGACTCGCCACACAGAACCAAATCATCCGCATACAATAGGTAGGGCACCCTCCACTCCTCTCCATTCTCCATCATTCTAACACCATGTCCTGCCGATCCCACCATCTCTATTTCTTTCATAACCCCATCCAATTACACATGAATAACCAAGGGGACATAACACAACCCTGTCTTACTCCGCTATTAATCCTAAACAAATCACCATTGACACCATTTATTCTACACACGCTTCACTATCGTCATACATACTTTTGATCCATTCAGAAGCCTACCACAACCACCATATATCACTAATACCTGCCATTAAAGCTTCCCTATTCCCTCTATCATACGCCTGTTGTAAATCTATAAAACCTAAATATAATTTATTCTTCTTCTCCCTCATTTTTCTCAATTCATTGTTTCAATGTAAAGATGTTGAATCCACAACATCCTCATACCACTCCTAAACGCCACCTTGTCTTCGACCAATCAGCTCACCTCAGTCACTCGGACGCACTCTTGTCGACCAAAATACCGCATTATACCTCCCTAACAACACTCAATTAAACTTATTCCCTATAATTTCTACAGTTCCCCTTTTCTCCCTAACCCTTATATAAGGGTACTAATACCGCTCCTCCTAAAATCCCTTGGAACTATACCCCCCATAAACGCTTTATTACACAACTTCCCAAATCCAATCAATCACCATCTCGCCTCCGCTTTTGATCATTTCACTAGGTAATTTCTTCTATACCTGCAGATTCCCCATTTTCCTTCAACCGTTTCTCACCCGACCCATTACCTGCCTCCTTAACTAAAACCTTCATCCCCAAAAATACCTTATTCCTTCTTGCACCATCAAAACCACACACATCACTAACACCTCATCATTACTTTAATATTGTGCAGATTTCGAAGTGTCTTATCACACTCCCCTGCACATACCATTTCATCAGTACAAAAAGCACCAACCCATATTCATTTATTCAAGCAGATTCCCCTTATTCTCATTCTTTAACCTTCGCGCTTCCTTCCAGAAGAGCTTCCTATTTCCTTGTATGTCCTCATTCATCCTGCCTTCCAAACTGTCATTTACCTCTTGTTTTCTTCTACTATGCTCCTTTTAGTATTTCTTTTTTCCTCCTTTATATAATTCCAAGCATCTTCTTTTTTGAAACTCATCAATTTGCTTTTAGAACATTCAACCACGCTTCTTTTACCTTTAACCGCTTCATCACCCTCTTCATTCCACATTCTTCTGTTAACATTTTACTTCCTACTGCCTAGCACATCCACACATTCCTTTGCACTACTAACAATTGCTTCCTTCATTGTGCCGCCCAGATTTGGTTCAGCTATCAACTGTTCACATTCAACCGATTTACTAGCGAGTGCTCTTACATACTTATCCTTATTGTCTTGCTCACTTAACTTCTCACTCTTAATTTTACCTCCTTCCTTTCGCTTCCCCTTCCTCTCCATCAACCCCCACTAACTTTAATTTACATAAAACAACATAAGGATCCGATAATCCCATTCCTAAATTCCTCACTGAATTTAACATCCAACACATACTTCAACATCTCCCTTCTTCACAAACACAAAATCAATCATACTTTCACTTCGATACCATCGTCTACCTACACCAACTCTAGAATACTTATTTAGGAAACTCTGGTGTTTAAAGAAAGTATTTACTTACACAACATTAACCCTCTCTTCACAGAAATCAGCACCTGCCTACCATTCTCATTTCTCCCCCTACCCCAAAACCACCTGTTATACCATCCCTTTTTTTGATCACCTATCCAACCATTCAGTTCCCCCAACACTATCAATCTGAAGCTCCTACTCACCCCATCCAGAACATCATTCAGATTATCCCAAAAAATCGTACTCTCTTCAACGTTTCCCTCAGATGGACCATACGTCACAACCACACATACCTTGACCTTTTCAAACTTAAATTTAACCATTAGAATTCTAGGACTCACACACACAAAGTCTACCATAGCTTTGTACCACAGGTCACTCATCAAAATTGCAACTCCTTCTCTCCCTCTCTCTCCTTTCCACACCAGCACACACACATTTCACACCACACCACTCATTTTCACCCTTTCCTTTCATCTTTGTTTCAGTCACAGCGAGCAAATCAAATTTGCCCTTTCTAAATACATCCATCACCTCTCTCCTCTTCTCCTCAACATTTATTCCTCTGACATTCCATGTACCCATACGGTTCATACAATTTCGCCGAAAGTTAGAAGGTCGTTTACGGCGATCACGACCTTCTCCGAGGCATGCATCAGCATTCCTAGCAAGAGATAGGTGGTAGTGGGAAGCCAACCCAACTACCACCGCCCCTTAGTCGACTTCTACGACACGCAGGACATACGATGTGGGAAATTTTTTCTCCCCCGCACACAGGGATATGAGTAGTAGGGATGTCTGTAAGGTGTTATCTAGAAGTGGGGTGTGTACTTTAATCAGTATGTGGATAAATGATAGTTTAAGATGTAGCCTGGAGGATGAGTGTGTGAAGAATATGAACGCAAAAGAGAAAGGCGCACCATTAAAAAATGGGAGGTAATTTCATCGCTTCGAGTATGCGTGTACTCTCCCTCATATATATATATATATATATATATATATATATATATATATATATATATATATATATATATATATATATATATAATATAAATATATATATGTATATAATATATATATTTGTGTGGAATGTTGTGTGTGTGTTGTGTCTGTATGTGTTTGTGTGTGAGTGTGTGATAACTAAATAGTGCTACATATAGAATGAGAATAAACGCTACTATTGCGCAGTCGGTAGAGCCACAGAGTAGCAAGGCAAAGGGGTAAGGTTCGATCCCTCTTCCGGAATCTAGACAGCTATTACCTAGAGAAGTTCCCCCCCTAGAATGGGGCAATGCCCGAACAAAAAAGATAAAAACACTCTCTCATTAGGTTAACCCTTCAGAGTTTTGATGTATTACAGATTTTACGATGCCTCCTCTCTTCTCTCTCTCTCTCTCTCTCTCTCTCTCTCTCTCTCTCTCTCTCTCTCTCTCTCTCTCTCTCTCTCTCTCTCTCTTCTCTTTCTGCTTCTTTTCCTTTATAGCCTTTTTCTCCCCTCTAATTTGATTTATTACAAAATATATTTTGTTAGTTTTCTTTCTTCTTTGTATATGTAATTACGTGTGTGTGTGAGTTATTATCCATATCCTTTTTACATTCTCATTATATATATATATATATATATATATATATATAATATATTATATATTATAATTTATAATATAAAATTTATATTATTATATTATAGTATATATATATATAATAATATATATATATATATATATATATATCAAGAAAAGATTTCACACCCAAATCGATGGGTTGCCATAATACTCCTATTGGCTGGAATTTAAATGTAAGTAAAGATGTACTCCTAGGTGAAGATGTAGATGTATAAATAGATGCAAATGTAAGTGAAGGTATAATTGTAGATGAAGATGTGGACGTAGATATAATAAAAGAATTTAAATGTAAGTAAAGATGAACTAGTAGATAAAGATGTAGATGTAGATATATCAGTAGAATTTAAGTGTAAGACGTACTCTTAGATAAATATGTAGATGTAGATATATAAATAGAATTTAAATTCAACTAAAGATGTATACTTGTAGAAAAGGATGTAGATGTAGATATATAAGTAGAATTTAAGTGTAAGTAAAGGTGTACTCGTAGATAAAGATGTAGGTGTAGATATATAAGTATAATATAAATTTAAGTAAAGATGTATATTTGTAGAAAAAGATGTAGATATATAAGTAGAATTTGTGTAAGTAAAGGTGTACTTTTAGAAAAAGATGTATATGTAGATATATAAGTAGAATTTAAATTCAAGTAAAGATTTTCTCATTAATGAAGATGTAGATATATAATTTAAGAATATTCGTATGAGTTAATATTATTAAAATAAAAAAGAAAAAAAGTAAGAATTAACTTAAATATATTTGAAGACTCATATGAAACAGAAAATGTACATTTCGCGATGTAGATTAAGACGCAGATGTCATTGAAGATATATATGTGATGTAGATATCGATGTAAATTACAGATGTAAATGTAGGTTCCAGTGTAAATAAAATACAGAGATAGAAATAAATGTAATTAGCAATGTAAGGTGTGGGTTTAGATACCAATGTAAAATACAGATGTAGAAGTAGAGCCCTGTGATAAATAAAGTTGCAAATATAGTTGGCAGTGAAAACACAAGTGTAGATTTAAAGGGAATTGTAAAATACAGATGTAGATGTAGATTCTAATGTAAAATACAGAAGTAGAAGAATATTTAGATGCAAATGTAAAATACAAATTTAGAAGTAGATATCAATATAAAATACAAATATAAATGTAGGTGTAGATGTAAAACACAGATGTGGGTGTAGATGTAAATTCCTATGTAAATTATAGATTCAGATGTGGATGTAGATGCCAATGTAAAATACTAATGTAGATGCATGCATATGTCATTGTAAAATAGATAAGTACATCTAGATTTAAAATACAAATGTGGATGTAGATGTAGATGCAAATTCAAATGTAAATTACAGACGCAGATGTGGATGTAAATTCCAATGTAAACTACGAATGCAGAAGTGAAATATTTAGTGATGGACCGAATAATTAATAATATATCAGATAGTCAAACACACTAATAAATAATATATGTAAATAGAAGCAAAGATTGCACATTATTGCAATTAGTTTTTTACAAAGGAAAATGTAAAATGCTTTGTAAACTGTTTCAAAC
>JABUQX010086296.1:17500-22500 GCA_015478945.1 Trachelipus rathkii | reverse complement strand
AGGTCTTCCCACACTTCTTCTCCCCTCCGATATCCATTCCAGATATTTTCTGGGCACTCGTTGCTCCTCTATCCTCTTAACATGTCCGTACCACCGCAGCTGTCCCCTCTCCACAAGCTCTACCACGCTTCTCACGCCCAAATCCGCCCTAACCTCCTCATTTCTCTTCCTGTCTCTTCTTGTTACTCCTCTAATCAGTCACAACACGCGCATCTCGCATGCCCCCAACTTGCTATTTCCTCTCGCATTAAGAGCCCAAGCTTCATGTCCGTACGTCAGTATTGGCCTCAGTGTACTTGTGTACATCACCATCTTGACTCGTCTCGAAATTTCTCTTTCCTTCAACAATGGGAACAACATTGCTACTGTCCCATTAAATTTCCCAATTCTCTTGTTTAATTCAAACATTATGTCGTTTTCCTCACCATAGTGCACCCCCAAATATTTAAACTGGTCCGTTTGTCTCAGCCCTTCTCCACTCAAACTCACCTCCAGGACATCTCCACCACCTCCAATCAACATCACCTGTCTTCCCTCAGTTTATCCTCATACCCCTCTCCTCCAACTCTTCGTCCCAAACCTCCAGAAAATTCTGCAGTCTCTCTTAGTTTTGTGCAAACAACACCAAGTCATCCACGTATCCAAACATCTCATTCTCCACTCTGTTCCCCACCGATCTCCCGCAACTGTCCATGTATATAATGAACAGAATTGGAGAGCACGCTCCCTTGCTTCACTCTAGTTGTGACATTAAACCATTCTCCCTCACCGGAAATAGTCTTTACTCTGCATTTGCTGTCTACATAAGTGCTTTTTACTGCTTTTAAAAATTTCTCAGGTATTCCATATTCTATTCTTCTCAGTCCCTCACAATAACTCCCTGCACTCTATTCAAAAGCCTTTTCTAGTCTGCACAGTCACATGTCTCTGTTTAAATTCCCCAATTCTTTTCACTTTCTATATTAAATTTTTACCACCGATTCCAAAAATGTATTCCTTTTCCCTGTAGCTATTGTATATTTTTTTAACATCTTCCTAACTAAAATTTTACCAGCACTCCAACACTATGTATTTTTTCCCCATAGCTATTGTAGTTTTTGAGATATGGATTGTGGCTCTTCTAGAGGCTGACCAGTATATATATATATTATATATATAAAATATAAAGTATATATTTTATGTATATATATATATATATATATATATATATACTACATATATATATGAATATATATGATCTTCAATGACTTTTATTAGTAAATGGAAAAATCTATTGCTTTAACTGCTATAGCAGCACCTCAATTATAATTCTTAAGCTTGCCTTTTTATAATTTTTTAAAAGTTGGTTACTAACATATTCTCAATTATTAACTATTTCACAATTAACATAATAATATCCTATTAAAAAATTAAATAATTTTTTTAACATATATTCTCTATAAATTATCAGTTTTTCCAATGTTTCAGGAGTAACTATTTCTCCTATGGCGTTATGATTAGCCAATAATAATAGAAATATGCATCTTGATTGGCTCTTACAGCACTCCTGTGATTGGCTCCTAAATGGTGATGCAATTTTATTCTGTTTTCGTTTTTTTTTATGATTTTTTTTGAAATCCTGTAGAAACAAGAAATAGACTCGGATTCGAATCCGGATTCGGAATTGAGCTCCGAATCCGAATCCGTATGTGTAAAAATGTTTGAATCCGAATCCGAATCCAGCACCTCACCTTCGGATTCGAATCCGAATCCGAATCCGGGTGTGTGGAAATGTTCGAATCCGAATCCGAATCCGAATCCAGTCCAGGACCTTCGGATTCGAATCCGAATCCGGATTCGGATTCGCCCATCACTTGATATATAGGTATACATATTTGCATATTATATGATATATATAATATATATATATATATATAATATATATATAATCATATATATATAATATATTATAGATATCATATATAATTTGTAATATAATATAAATAATATATATATATATATATATATATATATATATATATATATATATATATATTAAGGTGGGCTGAAAGATAAAAAAAAAATTCAAATAAGAAAATCAGCCATCGTATTACTTGGCTTTTGATGTAAAAAACACAATTTTCATGATGAAAATCAGTGGTAACCATATATAGTCGTCCCACTTGACCTTAAGTTCAAAAAGTTAAGAAATCTGGAATTTTCTTGGGTTAATGATACAAAAATGTTTGTAACTTTTTTACTATTCATACTACATGCATGATTTAGGTACCAAATGATTCAGAATTAAATTTTAAACACATTTAACTGAATAAAAATATTTTGTTGAGGTATATATAATAAGTTTGCTAAGGCGGCCTCAAAGAAACTGGATTCTTGTTTAGACTGGAGACGTTTTTCTCTCCACAGATTACTCCGTTATACAAGGGCCTCATACCGCCCTTGTATGGAGTACTGCTCTCATATCTGGGGGGGGCTCAGGTTTCACCCGGCTTTTGGATAGGGTCGAGTCAAAGGCAAAAAGAACTTATAAACTGTCCGTTTCTTTTAGTTCACATGGACCCTCTTAATCTTTGCGGGTGCGCGTGTTGAGTGCTTTATCTTCTTTTCTATAGATACCGTAGCGGCAAGTGCTCGAGGAACTTTTCACTCGCGTGCCACCCACCTTTAAGACGCCCTCGTAGCACAACGGGGTGCTGTGTCGGCACATGAGTTGTGTTGATATTTAGCACTACCAGACTATTCGCTTGTGGTGCCTCCTGTCTTATTCCTGCCACCTACTTGTTCTGTGGAAGTTCTCTTCCATCTCTGTAGTTTCCTACTCCAATTTATCTTCCCTTCCACTTTAAAGCCCGCGTCTGTGCTCATCTGGCGTGATTGCGTTAGTTGATAGTTTTGTTGATTTTAACACCCTCCGTTGAATAGGCTTTGCCCGTGAGCGGTGGTGATGTCTGCTAAAAAAAAAAAAAAAAAATGATTCAGAATTAAATTTTAAACAAAGTTAACTGAATAAAAATATAATGAATATAAAATATTTTTTTTCCACAAATTTTTGTCTATTTTTAGGAGAAACTTCATAAACGAATATCCAAATATTTGTATATCTACCCTATTTATTAAGTTCTATATTAGTTATTCAGTACAGAATAGCATAAATTTAAACATATACTTTAGATAAATACTTAATCTAGAATTTAAAATGACTTTTTGAGACAAAAGTTTTCATCAATTTTCGGGATCTAATTTTGTTTCTAATAAATCCACCCCTACGTTCATGACCGACTACTGCTAAAGAAGCCTCAGTAACTAGCTTTATATGCCTTTCCACATTTTCACTGTGGCAATCGTGTCTTAATTTTAAAGGGTTATAAATTAAATTTTTGATTTCCGCTTCTGACATTGCATTTAAAATGGGTGGAATTGTTTCCCATTGTGAAATTGGGGTCATGTTGTGGTAACTTGATGCGTTGAAATTTATTTTTGGCTTTAAAAATGTCCTGACACCTTTATTCATGGGAGGATATTTAGTCTCATCATCTTCTGCAGGTTCATCTTCACTTTCACTTTCAACCACCCTAACTTCAAAATCATCTTCACAAGTAAATATTTCATTAAGACCTTTAATATTTAGCAATTTATTAACAGCTCTTACCCTAACTTCCTCTTCTTCATCAGCTAACATTGCTACTAAAATATTTTCACCATGTGCGAAATAACTATTGTTGTTTAATATTTTGTAGCAAATCTCCCTTACATTTTTATCTGGAAACTTATTGACTCTTTGAATCAAATGAAATAAGTTTCCAGCTCCATCAGTCAATTTTTTATTAACCTTTATGTGGAACCAACTTGGAAAATAAACAGTTACTATAAATTCTGCAATCATTTTCAAGTTCTTACTTGGTTTCACTAAAGATGCATAGTAACGGAGAATTCTGCAAGCCAATGTAAGCCAACGAGAATGATTTATTGGGCCCACTTCTAACAATGCCAAATCGTCATCCACATCACCAGTTATTATGCTGCAGCAAATGCGATAGGCATAGTACTGGTCAGTTGAGAGACTGTCTAAAGTTTCATTATCTAGTAAAATAAATCCATTACATGGTATTGGTTTAAATTTTACCACTTCCCATTCAGACACGTTTCCATTTAGTTTCGAGCCAATTGACCCTGCAAACTTATCGGGACCTTTCGTTGTGCCATCCAGTTTCATGAAAACATGCCTCAATGGTAGCTCATTTAGATGCAGAAGACAGATATCATGTTGTAATGGTTTTCCAAGAAACATCTCTAAATATCTTATTGAACCATTTCTATGACCAGTATTCACATTTGTTCCATCTGCCTTCACCAGAGATAATCTATTTTCCAATTCCGTACCACAAACTCTCTTATAGATTCCATGGGCGATATCAATTCCTTTTCCGCTCTCTGGTGAAAAATGGTCAAGATAGAAGTCGTCTGAAAAAATGAATAACTTGTTAATTAACAAATTAAGTTTGCAAAGTTGTGAATTGATTTCACAGAAACTATTTAAATAAATACCTACCATTTAAATTAACAATGTACAGGTCTAAAATATTTAAATTTTATTTACCTGGCTCGCCAGTGATAACGTAATGGTCTTCCAGTATTGTAGACGTGTAGTATTTGCCATTCACTTCAGAGATTTGAAGAGTTGCATCTCTTCTTCCATCGAAACCAATGCCAGTTATGTTATCAAACACTTTTTCTTCTTCTTTCTGCCTTTCTTTTCTTAATTTATTTTTTTCTCTTCTTAACTTATTTCTGAAAAGTTTTGGTTTGTTAGTAGGTAAATCAGATTAGTTTTCACAAAAATCATGTTTAGTGAATAATGTAAGTAATCAGTATTATTAGTTTTAAATGTTTATATTGTATAATGTATTGTATATGGTAGGTAGTTCCAAAATCTAGGTACTTACTTATCAATAACATTTTGCATTTTATCTCTTGTTATTAAGCCAAAGTCTACTAATACA
>JABUQX010086296.1:10000-12500 GCA_015478945.1 Trachelipus rathkii | reverse complement strand
ACACGGGGTTACTTTTTACAGGTGACAGAACGTGATTTGATTTAGGAAATTTATTTCACATTGCCTAAATATGCGATTCCGAAAGATTCTGAACGTGTAACCAATATAAGTAAGTAAGTACCTGTGTTTAATCGAGGACATGTGAAATTGTAGACAACCACATATCTGAACACAGTTCGTAGTTGATCAATATATTTCAAGAAATTCGCTATTATAATTGAATTGGTAAGAACAGTATTAAGCTTGATCTGGGGGGAAGAAGAGGTTCTGTTGAGCCTTTGCCTCCATCGCCATGATGACAGAAAAACCATCCACAAATGGAAAAGAAAAGTATAAAGACTTTTTTTGAGGACCTAAGAGCCGTGTAAAGGGTTGGTATATGTTGCAGAGAAAGGACTTAATAATGTTAAAGACTAAGCTGATGGGTGGCAACTTATACTGAAATAACCTGAAGGTTGTTCATGTTCATTATGTTGAAAAATGTAATCTAAACATGTATTATATGCACTATTGTTTAAAATAGAGATGAAGATTCGGTTGAAGGTGGACTGAATAGTATTACAAAATTAGAGGCAAAAGTGTGTGAAAGAAGACTTTCTATAAACAGATGTAATAAAACAAGAGGAGGTCCTGTCAAACTGAACATTCAAATAGACCGGGCAGAATCTTTTTCGGGTTCATAGTGAACCTAATATAAGGATGGAGATTAATGATATGAATATTGAATTGGGTGTCGTGCTGGAGATTGTCGCATATGCAATAAATGTCGTCTATATCTTTTGTAGTATTTTTATCTTGGTATGGATGGATCTGTCAAATAGTTCTTTTTCATGTTACCAGAAAATGTCAGCAAAACAAAAAGGCCAATGGGTGACCCAATAGCCATCCCATCAATCTGTTGGTAAATCTTGTTGTTAAAGATGAAAAACGAGTCTGTGATAGATAATATTAGATGTTCTACGAATATGTTCCTGTCGAATCCAAACTGAGTATTTTCACTTCAAAATAGTAATTCCCCTGTAATATCAATAGTTTCTTCCAAAGGTACATTCTTGAACAAAGAATCCACATCTAACTCCACCATAAAATCATAAACAAATGGTCCTGAGTTGACAACCGTGTGAAGGATGAAAGTGAATTTTTAAAGATGAGATCAGGAGTACTTGAATAGTAAGTAATAAGGCATCTCATATGCTGTCAGTATGGGCCTATAGGACAATTTCGTTGGAGTTTTGGGAGACTCATAAAGGATTCGTATTGATGTACCAGCCGAGTGAACCTGTTTATAGATTTTCTTCGACATATCACCACAGGACTTTCGAGATCCGGATTTTCTATTTATTTTATCTTCTAATTTGATGTATGTGTGTTTATTTGTGTAGAGGTGTATGTGTTTATGTGTGATAGGCATTGAAAGTTCAAACTGAATGGGTTTAAATTTTGTTGTGCCTGAGAGAGTAAATTCAATTTTATTTGAAAGGTCCTGCTTGTCAATAACCACCACCAATCAACTTTCGTCAGGGAAGCAGATAACTAAGTCCTTGTTGTTTTCCCAGTTTTTAAAGTGCAGTTAAACCTTTTTTGAAATATCGAAAATGTTCGTTCATGTTGAACAGAAAACTATGTGAATGATATCTAAATTTGGATGAGCATATGAAAGAATGGATAAGAAACTAACGTGTAAAATGTAATACTTAGAATAGAACATCTGCGCAAAGTATGAAAATTAGAATAGTCAAAATTTAAGTTGGAAAGCATAAAGGTTGGAGGTAGTTTAGAAATTAATAGAAAATATAAAAATATACACACTAAAACACAGCATTAAAATTGAGCTGAATAAGTGAAATTTTATTACGAGCATCCATATATACTCATAATAAAAAATTAAAATATAAACCAAATCAGAAAACATTGAAACCGGTAAAAACGGTTTTGAGCTTATTTAATAAAATATTGTTGATTATCTATAAAGTATTGAATTGTGATTTGCTTTTATTTTTATATTTTTTCTATTATTTCTATAAACTACCTCCCTCCTTTATGTTATGTTACATATATATATATATATATATATATATATATATATATATATATATATATATATATATATATATATATATATATATATATATATATATATATATATATATATATATATATATATATATATATATATATATATATATATTACATACATACATACATACATAAAAAAATGTATTAGCATCTTGTTCTAAAAAAATCACTTTGAACTTACGAATGAAATATGTCAACTTTATAAAAATATGGCTACTAACTTAAAAACACTGTAAAACATCAGCTTTTTTTTAAATTTATTATTCCTAGAAAGCAAAAAAAACTTTATAATGTTTAAAACTTTTAAAATAACATTTCGAAGAGGTGAGCATCGAGTATGGCGTCAGACGTTGTTCCGAAAAGCCTTGTCACTAACAAACATGTAGCTGAAAAAGGTTTCTCCTTTTTTTATCCTTGCTGATTC
>JABUQX010086296.1:0-5000 GCA_015478945.1 Trachelipus rathkii | reverse complement strand
TTTTTAAATAGTTTAGAGAGATTTATTTTGTTGTCAGGTCACATTGCTCAGATTTTACTTACCCCAAAACATAGCAAGGAACCTCTAAGGCACCTGACGAATTAAAAATCATTCAGGAAGCAGTTGCCTTGCTTGGACCTTTTGAGGCTGCTACAAAGGAGCTTTCATGGGAAAAATATAAAGGAAGTTTTTTAATACCTATAATTAATTGCACGAGAAAAAAAAGTAGAAAAAGAAAATTGACAATCATAAGAATTTAAGGTTCTTAAAACAAATATATGCAAAATTTTTGCGGAGAAGCTTTCAATTTTTGAATCTTATGAACTTCTTGCATGTGCCACTGAATTGGATAAAGATTTAAAAAAAAAAAAAACACTTTCAGTCGAGTCTGTTTGCAGCTCGGGTCATTCAGCAAATTAGTAAAGAGGTGGTTAATCAATTAAGGATTAAAGTAGTTCAATCTACTCCATTTCAAACAGATGTCACAGCTGTGAGTGGAAGCGGACAAGGTTTATGGGACATACATGAGAAAGAAGTTAAAACAGCTCCATATGCTCTTTTATTTAACATATATATATATATATATATATATATATATATATATATATATATATATATATATATTTATATATATATATTTATTTTTATTTATATATATATATATATATATATATATATATATATATATATATATAATATATATATATATCTATAATATATATAAATATATATATATATATATATATATATATATATATATATATATATAACCATATATATATATATATATATATATATATATATATATATATATATATATATATATATATATATATATATATATATATATATATATATATATATATATATATATCGATATTTTTTATTTTTTTCTGCCCGAATATCTATATTTTTTATCGATAATATCGAATGGTTTCCAATGTTTTTTTAAAAAATATGGATTAATTATCGGTACATCGATAGTTTTTTGATTATCGTGCATCCCTATCTCATCTGCCTTTATATGGAGTCCACTCTCATATCTGGGTTGGCGCAAGTTTCATCCCTCTTTTGGATAGACCCGAGTCAAAGCTAAAAGGCTTATAAACTGTTCCGCAATTTCCAATTGACTCGAAATGACGTTGGTTTTTTTTTTTCATTTCTAAAGGTACGATAGCATCAGGTGCTCGAGCGAGCTGACCACTCATGTACCTCCATCTTTACGAAGACCTCCTTGCACAAGGGGTGCAGTGTCTGCATATGAATTCTGTGTGGACATTTGAAACCACAGATTTGCTCGCAGTTGGAGTTCCTTCTTTTCCAGCAACCTCTGCTCTGTAGAATTCTCTTCCATCTTCTGTGTTTCCTGCTGAATTGAATTTAATATCCCTCATTTTACACCCCATCCTCGCAAAGGGCTTTACCCAGGAGTAGTTACACTACCGTGGCTCATTCGGTAGAATAAAAGAGTCGCGTGGCACAAGACCCTTAGTCATTCAATCGTTCGAATCCTAGGTAGAAATTACCTAGAGTAGTTCTCCTAGAATATGGCAATGCCAATGAGGTCCAACTTTATACATATACATATATATAGTAATCTATATATATATAATATATAATATAGCATCATATATAATAATATATATATAATAATAATATGTATATATATATATATATATAATATATATATATATATATATATATATATATATATATATAAAAATATATATATAATAATATATAATATATATATAATATAATAATATATAATAATAATAATATGTAATAATATAATAATATATATATATATATATAATATATATATATATATATATATATATATATAATTATAACATATATATACTATATATATATATATATGTATATATATGTATAATAATATATAATAATAATAATAATAATAATAATTAATACTATTTATATAAAAGAAGCGATTTCAATATCTAAAAATATATGATTCTATATATATATATATATATATATATATATATATATATATATATATATATATATATATATATATATATATATATATATATATATATATATTTTTTATGTTTCTTATATATATATAATTATACATACTATATGGTGATTCATTTGGAGGTTTGTTTTTATGATGGAAATAAAACGCATAGCATTGAAGCTTATGGTGAAAAGTTTATTATGAGTCGAAAGAACAATGTATGGCATACTTTTTAAAGATTATCTTATTTAAATGTTGCCGCGACTACGGTTTAAATGGTTCATCCTGAAGGTCCAATCATGGACGACGCGTTCGAGCATAGCGACCGGTATGTCGCGAATAACGCGAGCAATGTTGGCTTCTAAAGCGTCGATGGAGGCTGGCTTATCCCTGAAGACCAGTGACTTCATGTAACCCCCCCAAAAAATAATCCAATGGTGTGATATCGCACGATCTAGGAGGCCAATTCAAAACGCGAAATCAATTGCTCACCAAAATGATTTCTCAATAGGTCCATTGTTTCTCGCGCTGTATGGCAAATGCCACAACTTGAAGCCCGTGGTCTCCGTGAGCTTTGGTTTCAACAAGACGGCGCTACTTGCTATACAGCGCGAGAAACAAGGGACCTATTGAAAAATCATTTTGGTGTGTGGTGATCTCCTAGATGGAATGCGTATCCTACGTGAATGCCTACTGAGGTACGTGAAGTCACTGTTCTTCAAGGTACGACTTCAATTGAGAACACCAAAGTAATCGCATTCTTGTTTATGCCGATCGCTATAACTCAGCTCATCGTCTGATTGGACCTTCAAGATGAACCATTTGAAATAGTCTGACCAGCTATATAATTTTTAAAAGTAATTATCATACGTTCTTTCGATAGAGCTTTCATATAAATCAGTTTGCTTTATGGTTTTATTTCCATCGTAAGTAGCACAAATAGTCATAGTTATTACTAATAACAACAATAATAATAATATATAATAATATATATATATAACAATAATATATATATATATATATATATATAATATATATATATATATAATAATAATAATAATAATATATATAATAACATAAAATAATATATCTATATGTAATATATATATAAAAATATATATATAGATATATATATATATATATATATATATATATATATATATATATATATATATATATATATATATATATATATATATATATATATATATATATATATATATATATATATATATATATATATATATATATATATATATATATATATATATATATATATATAAATATATATATATATATATATATATATATATATATATATATATATATATATATATATATAAAAATTTATAAGATATATATATATGTATAAATTTCCGAGCAATCTATGAAATTCTTAATTTTAGAATTGATAAATATTTCTTTTGAGGCCTGCTGTTAGACTATGGTCATGTTAGGTCAATATGTATTTGCATCTTAGAGCCTTAAATATATACATTATATTACTATTTTCATGTAATGACCTTATTCCGCATGACATTTTCCCTCGCGGGAAGATGCGTCGAAATCACCAACGGGAGTAGTTGAGGAAAATGTTCTAAATTGGTCCGTTTGAAATGTACATTCTTGCTTAAACTTGAGGAAAACCGTGAATTTTTTTCTTTTAAACACACCTTCCCCGCCATTCCATCCTGATTAGGAAGATGAACAGTAAAACGTCTTGTGGAATATATCCTTAGAATACACATACAGTAGTGACTTTTGTTGTTTGAAACACCCGAAGATTCAGAAAGAGCAAAGGAATGATGTTTTACAAATATTTTTAAAATAAAATTAAATAAATTGATTTAAAATTAAAATAAGAGACATTATCTATCAGTTTTGCTAGTCCCCAAATTTAAAAACAAATTATAATTTCTTTTTGGCAATTTCGGATAATCAGAGCAAAAAATTGGCATAGTTTCATACATAAATATTAAAAAATGTCCCGCTAGTCTTAAAGTTTCGAATTTACGCTCAATTTTCATTGATCTAAAACTTTCGTGACATATCGTAATGTTTCGTAATGGTTTATGTAATTTTCTAATTTGAAATCTGAAATTTTGTGTATATTTATTATCAAAAAAAAAAAAAAAAAAAAAAAAAAAGGCAGAGAGAAAAAGAAAAGAAAAAAGAATTTCTTTTCCATTTCCTTCTTTATGTGACCTCATTTTAAAGTCAATAAAGCAAACAAGAGTTGTTTGACCTTTCATCTTTTTACGATTTTTATTCACATTTCTTATTTTTCTTTTATTATAGTTTATATTTATAGTATTTTTTTTCTTTAAAAAACATTTTAGCATAAATTATCTTTAAATAAATAAATAAATAAATAAATAAAAAAAAAAAAAAAAAAAAAAATAATAATAATAATAATAATAATAATAATAATAATAATAATAATAATAATAATAATAATAATAATAATAATAATAATAATAATAATAATAATAATAATAATAATAATAATAATAATAATAAAAATAATAATAATAATAATAATAATAATAATAATAATAATAATAATAATAATAATAATAATAATAATAATAATAATAATAATAATAATAATAATAATAATAATGATAATAATAATAATAATAATAAGAATAAAAAATAATAATAATAATAATAATAATAATAATAATAATAATAATAATAATAATAATAATAATAATAATAATAATAATAATAATAATAATAATAATAATAATAATAATAATAATATTAATAATAATAATAATAATAATAATAATAATAATAATAATAATAAAAATAATAAATAATAATAATAATAATAATAATAATAATAATAATAATAATAATAATAATAATAATAATAATAATAATAATAATAATAATATTAATAATAATAATAATAATAATAATAATAATAATAATAATAATAATAATAATAATAATAATAATAATAATAATAATAATAATAATAATAATAATAATAATATTAATAATA